>VDFB02346032.1:0-24470 GCA_007258455.2 Sequoia sempervirens | reverse complement strand
AGTAGAAAAATAGTGTTGGATATGAAATTTTTCATAAAGTTCACGAAAATCCTAATTCTTAAAAGGGCGACCATTATTTTTAATGATGGATTGCGGGATACCATAGTGACATATGATGTAATTTAGGATGAACTTGACTATTTTCTTTCAAGTAATGTAGGTCATCGGGATGGCTTCAATCCATTTTGTAAAGTATTGAGTATTGAGAAGGATAAACTTATGTCCATTTGTAGAGGTGGGACGGGTCTTTCCTATGAGGTCAAGTCCCCATTGAGAGAATGGCCATGGTGACATAAGCGGTTGTAGTTCCTGAGTTGACACATGTATAAGATCTCCATGAATCTGACACTGGTGACATTTCTTCACAAAGTGATAGGCATCACATTCCATTGTAGGCCAATAATATCCCGTCCTCATGAGATTTTTAGCTAAGGTTGGACCAGAAAAGTGAGTTCCACATATATCATGATGTACCTCTTGTAAGGTTGTTTGTGCTTCATTTGAGTCAAGACATCGGAGGAGGGTACTATCTAGGTTGCGGTGATAAAGGGTATCTCCCATGATGGGATATTTGGATGCTTGTCGAATAAAGGTTTTGCATCCCAACTTTTCAAGAGGTCAAAAAATGGAATTAGGGTTTGCTAATCCCATACAATGTTTCTTAGAATCCAGTAGGCTCTGTAGTGAATTCATCAGCAAGATCATTTGATCATTCAGTCAGTCTGAATTCGAGATTGAACGAAGAGGGCTTGACAAAGTAGTAGAATGAAAATTGTGAAAAGGGTTAAAAATAAACTCTCTGGAAACTTTGGGTGCCCCAACTATCCAAGGGTGCCTAGGGTTTTGGAGGCTTAAATCCAACAATTAGGGTTTTCCAGATCAATCAATGTCTTCAAAAAAATTCTAGTTTTTCGTTGAATATACTAGCCAGATCATCAAGCTTGTCAATTGCTAGCAATTCAGATTGAACAGAGGGCATAACATGAGGTTTCAAGTTTGAAGGCTGAAAAAGAGCCAAAAATGGCTAAGGTTGGAGATCATGGGCACCCTAGGAGGAGATATGCGCCCAAGCTTTTAGGTCATCAAATGGATGAATTAGGGTTTAACGTCTCTAGTATGTTCTCTTTAGTTTTGAAGTAGCTCTCCAACACAATCATCAACGAGCTCATTAGAGTTGACAGTCACCAAATATTGAAGACGAAACAAAGGGATGAAATTGTGCAAAATGAAGAAGTCAAAGGAAAAGTTGAAAATCTTAGAATAAATTCTAACTCTAGAAGAGTTGGGTGCCCCAACTAGCCAGGGGCGTCCAAGATTTTTACCCCCAAAATTCAACTTTCAAGAGATATCGCTCCTAGAAGACCCCCCTCAGAATTCATTAGGCTATCCAACGAGTCCAGCCATCAGTTCATCGGACGCCCTGATCATCCATAAACGAGAATTCATCAAAAGATTGAAAACAGTGATAAAACTTCAAGAACATAAAAATGACTAACACTGGAATCCATGGGCACCCTAGGTAGCCAGGGGTGCCCATGATTTTGAAGGATCAGATGAATTTTTTTTATCAAAAGTAGCCTCTAGGATGATCTTTTCAAATTCACTGAAGCTTTGCAATGGATCAATTGGCTAGTTCACAGCATCAACCTAGCACCTGGAATTCAAAGTCAAACTGAGGTAAAAATCAAGCTAAATTTAGGAAATTCAAGAAAATGGCTAAGTCCTCCAAGGGTGGCATCCAAGCTTTCATTCCTTAGAGAAAATTTTCAAATTTTCATCTTTCAACATAAAAAAAGTGCCCAAGTTCGATGCACCTAATTTAGGGTTTCACAATTCTAAATTTAGGAAACAAAGCAATTCTCAACCTAAAAATGTATTTAAAGGATGCCTTTGCATTCATTCTTCACAATTTTTGTAGGTGGTGTCTAAGGCAAGAGAAGAAGAAACATAAATTTTTATTCAACTCAAGATTTAGAGGCCAAAACTTAGAGATTTTTTAGAGTTTTTCATATTTTCTTGATCAGCTCACAAAGAAGCTTCCTTTTCCATGCTTTATTTTTCCAGGGCATCAATTTTCAGGAGGGGGTCATCTTTTTCAAATTTCAGCAGTCTGGGTCAGCTTGGTTCATGATTCTCAACAACTTTGGAAAAAAATTCAATTTTCAAGAACCTAATTTTTTCTTGCATGTCCAAGAAATCTTCAATATTTTCAATATATAATCATCTGGGTCCATCTCAAACGTGATTCTGCACAAAACCCAACTCTCAAGTTTTTTCAAAAAAATAAATGAAATTAGGGTTTTACTTTTTCAATCATCCATCAATGATTTTTCAATAACGAGCAATTTGGGTCTTCTTGCAACGAGATTCTCTACATAACCCATATCAGATTTTTTTTAAAAATGCTACTCGTTTGAAGAAGAAAAATCAACAAGCTAAATTTAGGGTTTGTGCAAAACTTGTCCAAGCATAGTCAAGTTTATAGTCAATCTTCAATATTTTCAGTGTGGAGTACTTTCCCATTGAATTCAAGATCAAATCAATGCTATATCATGATTTCATCAAAATTGCTGAAATTGACTTGCATCATGTCAAACCGGTGTTCAATTTGTGTGCTTTGGAAGACGCGGGCAATGTTGTAATCAGACACCTTGTTCATTTTGGATTACTTGCAGTAGCATCAATTCCTTTCTTAGTGTAAAGTCTAGAGTTTTTAATTGTGTGTATCAAGCATTACAATCCTGCAACACAAGAAATTTAAATAGCAGATGGAAGAGTAGTTTGCAGCTTCAAGCCAGACATGATTGAATTTTTTTTTTCAATACCACCTTGGTCTAAAAGTTTAACCATCTCCATTGAAGAATGTGAAAAGGTGTGGGACATGCACAAGGAGAAATATCACAAGAAAGTTGCACAAAGATGGCTGAAAGAAAAACATAACACTTTGCCAAAGAACATAGGGCATGGAGAATTCAAGGAGGAATTTGCAATGATGATCACTCTACTCAACTGAGTCACTGGTCAAGCAGAAGCTACAAAATTCCAGCCTTGGGTTCTATGTCATCTCTCATATCATGAAGAAGACATAATTCTATGGTTGGCCAACCTTGATTAGCGATAGTCTTCACCAAAAAATAATTGAATATTTCAAAATCCATGAGTTCCACATGATTTCATATCTAGTCTACCTAGTGGCCTTTCAAGGAAAATTTAGAGGATTGAATACTGTGGGAACTTTGGATGTACAACATGTTTATAATCATTACCCTCAGCTGGAGTTTTTAGAGTCAACACGTGACTACAAAAGGGTAAATGAGGCATTCTTGATGCATATGGTGAGAGACCTAGATAACAAGTTGCATGTACAGATTTCATCAATTGCCAGGGCAGCAATGGCAAAGTGGGTAGATTGGTTCATTCAGTTTCCTACATTCTCCTACATCAGAGTGTATGGATTCTCAAGTACTCTAGTCATGTTTCCAAGATATCCTTCAGATGAGGTGGTTTTCATGGAGTTTCTAAGGAAAGTGTCTGAAGTTCACATGTTCTTATGGAACCAAAAGAAGCCCGCTTTTAGTTTTCCATTTGAGTTGGGAATCTACAGATGTAGATAGTTGGCAAAATCTAAGTTAATGGGTGACGAGTTGTCTAAATTTGGTCTCAATCCATTCAGTGAGAGACGATCATATGACCCTCATGGTGTCTTCGCATCCCATCTTGGTCAAAATTATGCTCATGTGCCCGCACTTGAAGATTTTTGGGCTAATTGTAAAGATGAGTTTGAAGTATGAAGACACAGTAACAATAGGCTTACACTCCATCAGATGAAATATTTCTTGTCAAAAGATATTGAAGGATTGTTCGATGATGATGGAGATGTACTTCTTCCGATGTACACCCAAAATAAAATTGAGCAACAACCACTCCCACAAGTTAATTGGTCCAACAAGGAGTGCATCTCAATTGAAGAAAGAACGAGTTGGTATTAAGAATAGAAATATTTTCTTAGGCCTCAAGAAGAATCAGAAGTGAACTATTCTAGTCACAGGGATGCTAATAGTGCAGTCATCTCTTCCTTCTTCCAGATCACAACTAGGAATGAAGGCTATGAGTCATCCTCAAGAATGTGTGAAGGGTAGCAGAACAAAAAAGAATGTAGGGAGAAGGTTAGACTTTTCCAATATAGTTCTACAGGAGTAACCAACAGTTGTAGCAGAAGTTCCTCCAAAAGATCACACACCACAAGAAGGAGTGCCTTTGACACATGATTCTCCACCATCATTGAGGTCTTCTTTGATTCATATTGATTTAGAAGATGAAGAAGTTGATGAAGCTGCAACTGAACCTCCTAAAGAAGTTAGTAGATACACCTCATCTTGGCTTGAGAACTCCCTAGGAAGGAAGAGGAGGAAGCCTTCATATCAACTAAACTTTGCAGAACTTGACAACATTTACCAGGATGCACCTGTGAAGAGACGAAAGAAACAAGTTCACTTTGAAAAGAATCCAGAAGGGGATATTATCATGGAGACTACTACGCCTCTAGAAGATAAAAATATTGATGAAGTGGAGGTTGATGATTTCATAATGGTTAAGGCCAATCTTGGAAAAAGAACTAGGCACACAGATGTAAATCTCTTCAATATTGCAACAAAAAATCTTAAGGATAGAGTGATCAAAGCTGGAGAGGATAAAGAAACCCTTAAGGCTGAAAATCGGCAACTCAGGCAATATATTTCTAACCTTCTTCGCAGCACTTCACAAGCTACTCAGTTGCTGCCCCAAGTTCTAGAGACACCAGCTGATCAACAATAGTTAAGGCAGTTGGTGATATATGGGAAACAAATGTGAGATTGGATTGAGGAATTCATCGCCAGAGGCAAAGTTGTACTTGCACAGATATATCAGCTAAGGTATAATACCCATGACCTACACCAAGGGATTCAAGGATTTTAGCAATGTATAGTAGAGGTGAAACCTATGCATGAGACAATCATTGCAAATTTGAATACAACATATGATTTAGTGGTTTCAAATGAACACAAAAAACAAATTCTTGCATATAGAGAACGACATCTTTTCAAGGTGAAGACATATGAAAGAATATATAAGGAATTAGTTGTATACAAACAAAGGGTTGTTCATATTCTCCAGCTCATAAGTGAATTTGTTTCAGAGATCCCTTGTCAGTATCGTCGTGAAGATGGCAGTTACTTTGAACTCAATGAATTACAAGACGAGTTCCAGAATATTGTTCGTGGCAGTGTTAGCAGTGATCATGTTGCTAGAAGGGTGAGTCAAATTGCAGTGATGTCAGCAAAATTCGATAAAGTAATTGAAGATGTGAAATATTCTCTAAGTTCAATTGCAGAAGCTAAAGAGATCCTGGAAAAGCAGAATTTTTCTATAGATAGTATTGGTGCTCCAGATAGAGATACAGTTTCCCACTTTTTGGTAGATATGGTTGAGATTTAAAGCAGCAGTGAGCTAGAAGCTTTCTCCTAGATTTCTTTCCATTCTTATCTCACACTTTCTTTCTATTCCTATCTCAGGCTTATCACTTCTTCGAAAGAGAAAAGAAAACAAGATGTAATGGTTGGCACTTCCCTATTTTTATGCTTTTATAGTTTGGCTTATCTTGTTTTAGTCTTATAAATAAATCTTGCATTTTGGAAAGTCTTGTTGTAAAAGCAAGGAGATTTTAGAGTTCCCTACTCCTCTGGTTGTGTATAAATAAGGGCAGCCATTTTTCTTTAACGGTTATTTTGATAGCAAATTGTTGAGCCTATTTTGCTTGCAAGTTGTTCAATTTCAGTCCACTTAGTGTTAGAGAAAGCTTGCATGCCTCTTTTAGCTACAAGTTATTCTTTAGTTCTTGTGTTCGTTGTGTCAATGTATTATGGTTGATTGCTAAACTGTAAGCCTATTTTGCTACAATCCTTTTGTCCCAAAAGAGTAATCTTTGTTACTTGAGATTTGAGAAAATAAAGTCTTGTGCCTACTTGTTGCCCTGATATAATGTCTCAGATTTTTGTTTTATATGGTCTGCTTATATGATCTTTATTTCAGCTTGCATTGAAAGTACAATAGATGTGTGTTGGAAGAAATTTTGTTTAAGTATTTATTTCAAAGAATCATTCCTTGTCCATTTCTAACTCTTGAGCTTTGTGTTTACTTGAGTAGTTGGAAATGTCATTAGAGTAGGCTTAGTCGTAGTTGAACTTCTAAAAGAGAAAATCTCAGCTACGACGCTTGAGTTTTATAACCTTGTGCTCTTAGCTGAACAAAAAGATAGGAAAATTAGTTTTAGTTTACTTTCTTTAAGCAACATCAACAAAGAGGGAGCTTCCCCTCCTAATTTGAAGAGCAGTTTATCTATGCATAGTTGTCCGTTTCTAATCCGCATTCCAGAGGTGCAAATTGAGACACCAACACTCTTTTATCACCACACTACTATTTTATCAAAATATTTAAACATTATATCTACCTATTTCATTTCCATGTTACATTATATTATATAGAATCGCATGTTTATATTAACTAAAAATATTTATAACCAATTTTAAATTTTATTTTACTCATAATACCTTATTGTTATAGATACCAAGAAATTATAGTATACAAATGGAGATCACATCCTTGTCCTCGTATTTATAAATTTTGTGATGACATTTAGATATATAATAGATGTTCCTTTATTTATTTAATCACATAACCTAATTTTGATGACATCTTCATCTCCCTAATACTCAAAACCCCTATGTCTATAGATAACTATACTTATTGTCTATCTCATTTTAATGGTCTTGTTTATTTTATTTCAATTATTTATAACATTATGTTTTTCCCATTCACTTATTACAATCTTACTTATTGAAAATATTATGTTGAATCTGTGTGTGTGAAATATTGGATCAATTAAATGGAAATCAAACACATATTAATAAAACATTAAATCAAGAAAGCTGAAAAATAAACGGAAATGAAAAAACCGTGACAGCAACTTCCCCGAAGTCGTTTTATCTTCCTCTAACTTCAGCGTTTTGTTGTTTTGAATGGCTCTCAGATCAGCAGATCGATCTCAACAAAAGGACAGCATGAAGAACGAGATAAAAATGCAAATACATATTATGCTAAATGCAAAAGCTATACTAAGATGATAAGATTGTTGTGATGCTAAAATTGATATGAATGCCTAAGCTGATTGCGTGAATCTTCGTGCGTAGGTACGTGTTGGTGTGGGTAACTAAAAGCTTGGATTTGCATCATAATTTATAGAGTTTTCGAACAGATTCGATTGGCTGATTCGATCGACGGTCTGAATTAAGCTTGTTCGAACGGACGGCGGGAGATTTTCGAAAGTGGAGAGAAGAATGAAAGGTTTCCCTTTTCTTTCAATTTTCGTCATTGAGTTTCGAAGGGAAACTTCCATTCCGAAGGATGAGTTAAAAATTTGGAAGGGTGAGTTTAGCGTGAGTTAGAAATTAAATAAAATATATTTATTTAATTTGGAAGTGAAGATGATAATGGAAACTCACAAAATCAAATAAATCATATTTAATTATGTTTTAGAAATGAAATTAGAGGAACATATTAAATAAAATATTTAATATTTAAATTGAGGATGAAAAGAATATTCTATTATTCGAATATTCAAAAATATTCAATCTTTAGAACAATACGATAATCAAATAAATTATGAAAATTTATTTAATTTAATTAAGCGGAAGGTAGAAATGTTAATAATTAAATAAACTTATTTATTTAATTAAGGTAGAAGAATTTAGAAAATGAACGATATAAATAAATGATTAGATTTATTTATATGTAGATGACTTTAGGAGGATTAATTAAATAAATCATATTTAATTAATTAACAAGCTTAATCATGACCATTTTTAGACGTATACAGAATCTATTCCTACATTACATGTGATTTCCTCTAGGTTAAACTCCACTAGATAAAATTTCCTAATAAATATGTTTGTTATTTAATAATCGTTTGTAGCCTCAATATTTCCAACAAAATTGTGTGTTGCTTGGCCTTGTACCGCTTACTTGAGCATGCCTATGTCCCCTTGGCCATCATTCCTCGTTTCTTTACAAATGGTCACTTAAAAGTCAAGTTCTCTTGAATTCCTAAAATCAAATTAAAATTTGAAACCTGTAATTCTATTGTTTGACTAAAACTTTTAAACCATAAAAAAGTACTTCATATTAATTTTGATTGTCACAACTTTGCAACCCTCTACCTATTGAAAAACTATAAGAAGCATTCACATTTTAAGACCAAGGAATCTTATAGTGCCACGAAATTTGCACTTTTGACTGTGGTGAATACTGTAGCTCTGAGAGTGACATCGCGACATGGAGATCCCTTATCATCGCCACCGATTCAAGAGATCACGTCAATACCAGAGGCCAGTAGCATACGGACCACCGGTGAGTCGATCTATCCTCTTATGCTTTCGATTTTTTATGTTTTTGCATCAAAATTTTATGTTTTCCACGAATTTTATTTCTGAAAATGTTGTTTGCACACATCTAGGATAGTTTAGGCGCTTTCAAAAAATTTAGACGTGCTTAGGGTAAAAACAGATGTGTATATAGCATAAGTTTGAAATTGTTAGGATAAAACCAGTTTAGCGCATAGAGTGAAAACAAACGCGCATTTAGGGTATGATAGAAAAATTTAGGAGTAGAGTGCTTTTAGGGAAAACAGGGGCGCATATAGGAAAAAAAGTGCATAGGGCGAAAACAGAGGCGCTTAGGTTGATTGAAGTGGCGCATCTGGGAAAACACGCATAGGGGATCTGTTTGAGCGCATCGGGCGAAAAGAACGGTGCATACGAGATTTAGCGCATCCTGTAAAAAGAACGACGCATATGGGTTTGAGCGCATAGAGTCCACAAAGTGGCGCATATGGTAAAAATAGGAAGAATTGATGTTTTGATGTTAGAAATGTGAAAATGATGACTTGTATTGCTTCCTTAGTCAATAGATAGGTAAATTGTCATGTCATCATGCTGATATTGATAGAAATGATAGAATAATCCGATTGATAACTTTGCTTCCTAGAGTAGAACACAACGAGTAGATGGTTGATATGACTTCTGATAAATTTGCTTTCTGTGATAGAAAACAAATAGTAATTGATGGTAGAGCAGATTTGATATGATATCCAGCTAGATAGATTGTGTATTGGTTTCCTTGATAGGACGTGTGATATGGGTCATTGATTTGATGCATTGATATGAGTCATTGACATGGGTTTGATATAGTTCACTAATATAGGTCACTGATATAGGTCATGTGATATAGATTACTGATATAGGTCACTAATAGATATGAGTCTAATTGATGTTGTTTGAATGATTGATATGATTATGATAAATTATCCTTGTGATAAAAAATATGAGGTTTTTAAAAACCTCCAGATCAGAGAGCGACATTCAGCAAGATGGGATAGGATTCCCGAGTTGACACCTGCTGAGATAGCATTGATAGATACCTGTGGTCTGAGATCGTTATTGGCTATGCCGCCGATTCGGGTCAACAGAGGATTGTTGACAGCACTGGCAGAGCAATGGCACTTGGAGCACAACACCTTTCATATGCCGACTGGGGAGGTGACAGTGACTCCTGAGGACGTGTACAGGATATTAGGTATCCTTGTGGTTGGAGCCCTTGTGTATTATGATCACAAGGAGCTCGGGGGTATGGATGCTTTGAGGAGGGTGTACGGAGATGCGCAGATCGCTAGGTACTGGGTACCATGGGCGGAATTTCAAGGCTATCCAGCCTTGCCGGTAGTTTTGGGTGCATTTATTGGAGGTCTCCTTTGTCCAGATTGCCAGGAAAAGGGATTATTAGTGGGATGGGGCAGGATTCTAGAGCAGATGCTGCTACAGCCGCAGAGATATGCATGGGGGAGCTGAATGCTAGTGCAACTTTATCATGATTTGCATCAGGTAGTATACATAAGTTCATCCAGTTTGTCGTGTGGGGTGACAGTGCTGCAGATTTGGGCATGGGAGCATCTCGTTGTGATGAGACCGACATGTCCTAGAGTTAGGCCACCAGGTAGGCCTTATATATATATGTATGCAATGTTCCTTACCTAGCCCAAGCTGGACAAGGTGGATTATTGGAGGTGACTGCTGGATGATATGGATACAGTTGTATGGCGACCGTATCTTGATTGCGAGTCGTGGGCTACCGATGATATAGAGATGCCATATGTATGCATTCCTCGGTTCTTGATAGGGCGGACTCCCTTCATTTTGGAGAGATTTTTGGCATTGCGGGTTCAAAGACAGTTTGGATTCACGTAGGGGATGCCACAAGGGGTTGCACATTATGCCCGGAGCAGAGATGAGGCTGGATGGGGGCCATGTATTTCTTATTAGATAGCATATACAGAGTTCGAGACATTAGTGCCTGAGGCATGGGTTGAGAGGCGAGATATTATTGATGCTAGCATGTTCGATGAGTATTCTGCATATTTCCACACGCATCATTTTTCTCGATTTACCAGTCCTGATGAGCCAACACCCATTTTGGTAGCACCATAGCCAGGGGTAGTGAGACAGGAGGATGTGGCCGGCGGTGAGCAGGGAGCAGTTGGGAGAGAGGAGGTGGAGAGCGGAGATGAGGAGAGTTCAGATGATGATGATGGAGATGATGGTGGGGAGGAGGGATAGGTGCTGGGGAGAGTGGAGTTGGATATTCTGAGGGGTTTCCAGATCATGCAGCGGCCGAGGACAGGGATTGGGAGACAGAAAGTGATCCGTATGGCATCCTCCTCTCAGCAGGGACAAATAGCCACACTTCAGGCCCAGGTGCAAACACTACAAGGGCAGCAGGGATAGTTGCAGAGTCAGCGGGCACAGGCTCAGGGATTCATTGTACAGCTACAGGCACAGCTAGCACAGGCTCAGGCACAAGTACAGGCACCTACCCCAGACCCATAGTTAGCCCAAGTGATTACAGAGAGAGATGCATTTAGGCAGAGGGTAGTAGAGGCTAAGGGCATGGCTCAGAGACTGATGGGCACTGTAGAGAGTGCGTCATTACGAGATGCCATTGTAGAGGGCATGAAGATGGCACAAGAGGCTGAGTATTATAGGGTCATATACGAGGAGTTGTGTCCTCTAGAGTGCAGAGAGCCATACCGGTGGTCCCATAGCCGAACCATGAGTAGATCTCGGACACACAGAGAGAGTAGGGGAGTGACTGGGCCTCGGCAGGATCCAGACGCAGGCACCAGTGGCAGGCCACCTCCTTCCGGACCAGCTCCATCAGGGGCATCGACCAACTAGATATATGATGTTCATCTTTTCTTTTTTTTTGGAGCATGTATACCATTTTTTATTATATATGATGTATTTCTCTTTGGACATGTTAGTTTCATTGGACATTTAGATATTTGTATCATTTTTTATGAGTGATGATATGCAGCGGCGATGATTATTTTGGATTATGTTTTTGTGCACTCATGAGATGATGATGTGATATGCATTTAATTCTATGTGTTATGATTTGATGACTAACATGATATGCAGGATAATTCGATTATGATGTTATTATGAGGATGATAATGATTTGATAATGTGTACTAGCGATGTTATGCAGATGGATGTATGTATGGAATGATTATGAATATATGCCATGGAAAAATGTGATATGTGATTTTATGCAGGTTTTTCAAATGTAGGATGATAATAAAAATGAGTGTTGTTTTTATGGGATGCATTATGAATTTGTATGATGAAATGATATGATATGATGTAAAATGATTTGAATATTGATATGAAATTGAGATGAGTAAATAGTGATGAGATGTATGATGAAATGATATGTGATGAAAATATAATGATATGTAATTAGAATGAACGGACAAATGAAATGAAGAATGAGAGTATAATGATAATGAAATGATATGATGAAATAATGATACTGAGATTAAAAATGATGATAATGATAATAAAATAAGGATGAAATGAATGATAATGATAGTGAAATGATATGTCTTGAGAATGAAATGATAATGATGTGATAAATAATATGATGATAATGATAACGATACTAAGATGGAAATGTCATGAATGAAATGATAAAAATACATGATATAAATGAAATGAATGATGGAGCAATAAATGATAATGATAATAAAATAATGAAATGATGACAATTGAATGATAATGAATGAAATGATAATGGGAATGAATGATAAATGTAATGAAATGATAATTATAATGAAATAATAATGATAATGATATAATAATGATAATGAAAATGCAATGATAAGATGATAATGCTAATGATGATGAATGAAATGATAATGAAAATACAATGATAAGATGATAATGGTAATGTTAAATGATAATGATAATGCAATACTAAATGATAATGATAATGCCATATTAAATGATAAATGATATGATAATGAAAGGATATGGATATGAAATGAAGATGATATGGAAGATGAAATGCGAATGGAATGATGATGGATATGAAATGATAAATGAAAATGAAATCCAAATGGAATGATAATGGAATAATAATGGATAATAATATAAAATGATAATAGGATGATAATGGATAATATGAATGAAATGATGACAATGTAATGATAATGAATGAAATGATGAAGTGAGAATGATAATGAATTGCTAAATGATAAGAAATGGAATAATAACGAATGGATAATGACATTAAATGAAAATGATGATGAAATGATAAATGGATATGAAAATGAAATGCAAATGAAATGAGGATGAGATGATAATGGATAAATGAAAATGAAATGCAAATGAATGAAGATGAAATAATAATGAATAAATGAAAATGAAATGCAAATGAAATGAGGATGAAATGATAATGGATAAATGAAAATGAAATGCAAATGAATGAAGATGAAATAATAATGAATAAATGAAAATGAAATGAAAATGAATGATGATGATAATGGATGATAAATGTAATGAAGGGTAATGATAATAAAATGATAAGATGATAATGAAGGATAATGCAAATGCAATGATAAGATGATAATGAAAATGTAATGATAAGATGATAATGATGACAAATGTTTGCATTGTCCTCTGCAAATAGTTCAAAGAAATATGACAACCATTAGCCTTTCAAAAACTCTGATGCAAATGCAATATGTTGTTATGTACAATGACCTAAAATGAAATGTACCTAAATGAAACCGACCATTTTGTTGAGCCTTTTATTTATCCTGCTTAAATCATCATAGAGCGTTTGAAAATGTTGGAAGTGTGTACAAGCATCAAAGGGAAAATTAGCACCAATGATGACCTGAGTACAACTTTCATGATTTTTGATATAGAAAATGAACACAAGCATCTAGGTATAATTGAACCGAGATGACCTGAGCATTTCTTGCGTGAACAGACAAAGACTAACCACCATCTGATGCAAATTTGGAACTGTCATCAATGATAAACTTTCAATCATCACGTCTCGCGACATATTTGCAACAGATAAATGATTAACCTCCAGACAGCAGACAAAGAAAAATCGTCCTCTTTCTTTGCCACTCTAGTTCAATACATCATTGAGTGTGCTCCAGAGAAATGATATCGAAAATTAAACAACCATTGTTCAAAAATGCAATGCTGTGATTCCAAACATTATTCAGATTATAGATTATCCAGATATGAGTCATGATAAGGTACGCAACTGAAATGTACTGTGATATGGATCAATGATTGGATGTTTTGGTTTGATTTGGTTGTTTTTGTTTTCACATGATTGGCTTCGATGTCATTGTCTCACTGTTTTAGTAAAACTTGAAATTTGATTGCCCCTAGTATGCCCATGTTTATCCTTGGTATCAACACAACTTGCTGAAATGAACATGTACAATAGTCAAGCCATGGTAAGACGTTATCGCTAAAGGAAAATGATGATAGCATGGTGCTGGTATGACCCTAAGATGATGGAAAAGATACATGAAAATGAAGGCTGAAAAGTTAAGTGTAGAACATGAACTAAAGATGGAGAGCCCCAAATAGCGTCTGTTTGTCAGATTTTCACTATTTGTTTTTATTGCATTTTTCTTGTCAATAGACTGTCTATTTGCTAGGTTTTCACCCTATGACTTTTTTTGACTTTTATCGAGATGCCCGTTGCCGTTTTCACTAGGTAACCATTTTCGGACTTTTCTCTTTATTTTGATTTGTTCAGACCTTTTTCTGATTTTTTG
This sequence comes from Sequoia sempervirens, assembly GCA_007258455.2. Taxonomy (NCBI): domain Eukaryota; kingdom Viridiplantae; phylum Streptophyta; class Pinopsida; order Cupressales; family Cupressaceae; genus Sequoia; species Sequoia sempervirens. The sequence continues at coordinate 10,234 of VDFB02346032.1, read as the reverse complement.
ATTTTTCAGATCTCTTTTTCTAATTTTTGATTTTTTCAAGACTTTTTCGATTTTTGATTTTTTTCAGACTTTTTCTATTTTTTTTGGATTTCTTCAGGACTTTTGCTGATTTTTTTGGATTTTTTTTAGGACTTTTTCTGATTTTTTGGATTTTTTCAGGATTTTTTCTGATGATGATAACCGCTTTAGACATAGTACTTTTTCAAGTGCATGTTGTTGATAGGTTCGTCAAACAAGTCCCCTTCTGGCGTTGATAGCTTGTAAGCTCCTGAACCATAGACTATGATAACCACATAAGGACCTAGCCAATTTGGTTCAAACTTTCCTTTCTTCTCTTTGTCTTGCTGATTGCATGGGTTCTCTTTCAGAACAAGATCACCCACCTAAAAGGTACGTGGCTTTACTTTGTGATTATAGCTATGATACATCATCTGTTGATATGCTTTCAAATGATCAGCTACTCTTTGTCTCTTTTCATCTAGGAGTTCAAGCTCTTGGAGTCGAGAGACTCTGTATTCATCATCTGTTGTGAGGCCTTGCAATGATACTCTGAGTGAGGGAATCTCAACTTCTAACGGTAGTATGGCTTCTGCTCCATAGACAAGAGCAAATGGTGTTGCTCCTATTGGCGTGCAGACACTAGTTTTGTAGGCCCACAAGGCAGGATTGAGTTGCATGTGTCAATCCTTTCCTGAATCATTCACAGTCTTTTTCAAGATTTTCAATATTGTTTTATTTGAGGCCTCTGCTTGGCCATTCCCTTGTGGATAGTAAGGTGTTGAATATCTATGTTGAATGTGAAATCTCTCACAAAGTTCATCCACATCCTGATTTTTGAATGGACGTCCATTATCTGTAATAATGGAGTTGGGAATGCCATACCGACAAATGATATAGTTGAGTATGAATGTTGATATTTGTTTGCTGGTGACTTTAGTAAGAGGGACTGCCTCAATCCACTTGGTGAAATACTCTGTAGCTGTGATGATGAACTTATGCCCATTTGATGAAGAAGGATGAATCTTGCCCACTAGATCTAACCCCCATTGAGAAAATGGCCAGGTTGGCGTGAATGGTTGAATTTCCTGTGCAGGAGCATGAATGAGATTCCCATGAATCTGACATTTTGAGCATGTTTTCACAAAAGTGAATGATTCCCTCTCCATTGTAGGCCAGTAGTAACCCATTCTAATCAATTTCTTGGATAAGGTTAGTCCACTCGAATGAGTACCACAAATGCCACCATGAACTTCTTGTAAAGCTTTGTCAGATTCCTCACGTTCAAGACATCAAAGTAGAGTACCATCAAGACCATGGCAATAAAGGGTGTCAGCGATAAGAGTGTAACGAGCGGATTGGCGGATAAAATTGCATTTTTGGTTACGGGATAAATTAGGTGGTAGGATATCGTCTTTGAGATAGGCATAAATTTTTCCATACCAAGGCGAATTGAATCCTACCAAGTGGCAAATGATTTGGCTTTCAGGGGTATCATAAGCAGGCATAAATGATTATTCCACTAGAAATTCATAACAATTCAGAGTTTCTGGGAGTTGTAACAATGATGCAATTGTAGCCATGGCGTCAACTGTTTTATTATCAAGCCTTGAAATTTGTGTGAATTTGATGTCCAAAAAATATTTCTTGAAGTCATCCACCATCTTTTTATAAGGCAGTGGTTTGTTATCTTTGGTCTGATAATCATTATTGATCTGACAAATGACTAGCTATGAGTCGCCATACACCTGTAATTCTGTAATTCTCCATTCTAGTGCTATTTTGAGCCCAGTGATCAATGCTTCATATTCGGCTATGTTGTTGGTGCATGGAAACATCAGCCTATATGATCGAGGAATGGTGTGTCCTTGAGGGGTGATGAAAAGTATGCCTGCCCCCAATCCATGTTGAGTAAAAGAACCATCAAAATATAAGGACCATAGTTGCTTGGATTCTACAGTAAAGGCATCAGCATCTGGAAATTCAATGTGCAGGGGATGATCTGCTTGTAGTGGTGCTTCATCCAATTGATCAGCGATAACTTGTCCTTTGATTGCCTTGAGATCAACATAATGGATGTCGAACTCACTCAGAATCATTACCCACTTTGCTAACCTTCCTGTTAATGATGCTTTGCTCAACAAATACTTGATTGGATCAATCTTTGAAACCAGATTGATTGTATGGGTCAACATGTAATGCCAAAAAATTTGTGAAGCAAAGACTACTGCTAGACAAGCTTTCTCGATAGAAGTGTAATTGAGCTCATGACTTGTTAGTGTTCTACTGATGTAGTAGATTGCACGTTCCTTTCTTGTAGAGTCTTCTTGCACGAGCAGTGCCCCCAGAGATGTCTCTGTTGCAACAATGTATAAGATGAGTGGTTTGTCTGGATTGGGTGGTATGAGAACTGGTGGTGTCATCAGATATTGTTTGATTTGTTGAAAGGCCAATTCACATTTGTCATCCCACTTGAAAGGAACATTTTTATGCAGTAGATGTGTGAAAGGTAAACTTTTATTGGCCATTTGCGCAATGAACCTTTGTATAGACTGCAATCATCCCTATAGTGATCTTAACTGACTGATGTTCTTTGGTGGAGGCATTTCCATGATTGCATGTACTTTCGCGGGATCTACCTCAATTCCTTTTTCTGAAACAATATACCCCAAGAGTTTCCCAGATTTGACCCCAAAAACACATTTCTTCGGGTTGAGGCGAACTTTGAATTTCTCCAATCTTGCAAATATTTTGGATAATATTTCAAGATGTCCTTCTCTGGTGTATGATTTTTCCAATATGTCATCTACATAATCTTCCATGAAGATATGCATCATGTCATGAAATATTGTAGTCATGGCTCTTTGATAAGTAGCCCCAGCATTCTTCAGACCAAAAGGCATGACGTTCCAACAGTAGGTTCCCCATGGACATGTAAAAGTTGTTTTCTCTTGGTCTTCAGGTGCAATCTTGATTTGGTTGTAGCCAAAAAAACCATCCATTAATGAGTACATGGCATAGCCAGCTGTTAGATCAACTATAGTATCAATGCTGGGCAGTGGGAAGTCATCCTTAGGACATGCTTTATTAAGATCCCTGAAATCCGTGCATATTCTCACAGTTTTATCTGGCTTGGATACAGGAACAATGTTGGAGATCCATTATGCATAGTCGATTGGTCTTATGAAGCCCACATCAAGGATTTTTCTCAGTTCTTCCTTAACCAATAATGCGACATGAGGGTGCATCTTTCTGAGTTTTTGTTTCACCGGCTTGGCCCTTGGTTTGATAGAAAAGTGATGCATGATAAGATCAGGACCAAGACCAGGCATGTCAGCGTAAGACCACACAAAATTTACTTGATTTGCTTTCAGGAATTCCATGAACTTTGGTATTTCTTTCTCTGTCATTGATGCAGCTAATTGTAGGATCCTTGGTTTGTCGGAAGTCTCAAGATTGACCGCATTTGTAGGCTCAATCAGAATAGGCGATCGCTCATGGTAGTGCTCCGGGAGAGTGTCAAGATTCCCATCGTCTGGTGCCTCAAAGAGGTTTTCACCTTCTGATACGCTCTTTATTTTATCTTTTGTTTGATCTAATACTGCCAGATTCTGGTTTTCACCATTAGATCTTTCTTTTTTGTTTTTACTTTTGCAGCTAGGACACTTGACACTTTCCTGATCAAAAACTCTATGTCAAAAATCACTGGTGGAACAATCATTTGTATCTTCTGCAGAAAGGAAGTTTACGATAGCTTCGTCACTTGGAAACATAGGTATATCGATAGGTTCAGTTGAATCCCAATCAATGAGATCAGGATAAATTAAAGATAGCGGGTCATCAGGTTGTGTGAAGTCGGCTATGGTTAAGGTCATAACGGAGTGGTCAATAGGATCCGAGGTATGGGGCGGATCAATGATGATACTGTCCTCATGATAATCTTGTTCGTTTAGATCTGACTCAGTATCACTAGAATCATAGTCAATTTGTGGTTCAGATTCTTGTGGTTGGGACCCTAAACTTTGTCCTTCAATTAGAGTTGGGGTATACCGGTGTATTACATCAACCTCTTTGTCTCTCCAGAACTCATCATTGTAAATGGTGTCCCATTCATATTCAGCAGAGTCTGTGTCAGAATTGTTATCCAAGAAGTTCTGAACATTTGTCAAACATACTTCTCGTGAATCTGAGCCTTCTTGCAATGCGAATATAGTTCCATGTGGTTGTCTGGATGTGCCTTCTTTGGAGTGAGTATCATAACCTAGTCCAGTTTTCTCTTTTGTAGCAATTCTGCGAAGGTGAATAGGTTCAACTACTCCTTCCTTCCTTTTTCTGATAGGACCATTATCATAGCCCATCTTCTGCATGATTGAGTACCCTTTTCCATATTTTTCTGTGGGTAATTTGATGTTAGAGACTACTTCATCTTCATCTTTATAGAGCCAGTTTATAATTTCTGTATCCTCAGGATTTTCCATGGGGAATTTTTCTTTGATGAATTGTCCATTAAATTTTGTGATTGGCTCTATTGGTGTTTACTTTGATGTTGATGCTGTTGATATCTGATGTTCCCTGATAGACGGTTGTCCATGTGATCGAGGTGATGCAGGTAAATTGGCAAGACAAAGAGAGTATTCTCCAACTCCATGATCCTTGAATTTCATTTTTTTGTCAAAAGTATTGGTCAATTGACTGATTTGTGTGTCAATCTTTAGAGAAGTCCTAGCATGAGCTTCTCGATTGTTAGGGACCAAAGTATCTTGAATGGCTTTTATATTGGCACAAGTTTGAATATTGGAGTTATCAGCAGGTATCATGATTTCCTGTCCATCATAAGGAAACTTGAGACATTGATGATAGGTTGATGGGACAGCTTGCATTTCGTGGATCCAAGGACGACCCAACAAGATGTTATATGCAAGATCACGGTCCAAGACTTGACAGAAAGTATTCTTTATAACAGATCCCACTCTGATTAGCAGCATGATCAAACCTTTGGATGCTCTTTCTTCATCATCATAAGCTTTTATGGTAATATTTCTTCTGAAATTAATGGAATCTTCAGAAAATCCCAAAGCTTTAACCAACTTCATAGTACAGATGTTCAAACCAACACCTCCATCTATTAGAACTCGTCTAATACGAAACTTGTGAACCATGACTTCTAAGTATAATGATGAATTATGGGGATGAGTTATGGAAACATCATCTTTTTCAGAGAATGAAAGGCAAGTGGGTGAGGACAAGTGTCCTACCATGGCTTGAAATTGGTTCACATCCAGGTCACTAGATACATTAGTTTCAATGAGGGATTTTTCGATAATTTCCTTATGGGCTGGAGAAATCTTCAATAGTTCCAGAATAGAGATTTGAGCGGGGGTTTTCTGAAGTTGATTGACCAAATCATATTGATTTTGAGGTGGAGGTTCAATGGTTTTTGAAGAGGCGCCCTTTAAGACAACTTTAGCTTGCGCTCTTGTTGTTGCGTTGACTTCTCTATATTCCACCTTCGTGTTGACTTTAATGAAATTCACCCGCTAGTCGTCTGCGTAGAGATGATTGATTATATGATCATCATGGATATGATTCACATTCTTTTCAGAAGACTCACCCTTTTGATAATTTGGCAAAGGGTTGCGAAATGCTTGGTGGTCTGCGTTGGTTTGTCGATTTCCTTCTATTGTGATGATGTCATTGTCAATTAAGTCTTGAATGGCATTCTTCAAGGCTTGGCAGTTATTTGTGCGATGACCTTTACACCGATGATAATCACAATAGTATGCCTCATTCCATGATGGAGGCCTTACACTGGGTTCATAATTTCGTTGAGGCGGCAAAGTAATGACATTTTTGGCCATCAATTCTTTGAATGTGGATTCTACAGATTGGCCTAGTGGAGTGAAAGTTCTTCTACTAGAGAAGAATGAAAATATCTGAGGATTTGAATTCGAGGTGTTCCCTAAGGAATTGTGATTGTTATTGGTTCCTCGGTAACCTTGGTTGTTGGAAGTCCCTTGATTGGGAGCAGAGTTTTGATTTATATTGTTCCTCGGAGGAGGAGGATTATTTCTGTGATTTGCAATCAAGTTGACATTTTTGTTGCGAGTGTTTGGAGCATTGAGGATAAATGGCTTGGTTGAGGCATGATTTGCATCAACAATACCATCATTCACCATATTTTTGTTGCGAGTCCAAAATTTGGACTTGTCCTGATTATTGTGATGGTTGGATGAGCTAGGATTGTCCTTGTCATGTTTTATTATCCCTCTTTTGACCAAAGCATTTTCAATGGTTATGGCATCTTCAATCATTTTCTCAAAAGAAGAAGGACAATGTAAGTTCAAATGATAGCTCATTTATGAATTTAAACTGTTAATGAAGGTAACCATCTTTTCCTTTTCAGGAACAGGACGTGGATACCTAGCAAACATTCTTCTCCATCTCTGAAGAAACGTAATGAAAGATTCGCCAGGTTTTTGTGCAACTTTGCAAAGATCTATCATGGTGATCTAGTGTTGTATGTTGTAGGTATATTGTGATATGAATAGGTTGATCAATTCTTCAAATGTCCTGACGGGAGGTGTAATCTTAGATAGCCATTCCATAGAGTGTACCCCAAGGCTCCTTGGAAACAATCGCATCAAGTAAGTGTCTTCGTGAGTGAATTCCAATGTCATGTTTCTGAAGTCTCTAACATGATCGATTGGATATGTTTTCCCATTATACCGATCAAATTTTGGCATTTCACAATGCTTGGGAAAAGGAATCATGTTAAGACTTCTATCGAAAGGATAAGGACAAATTTCCTCCAAGGTATATTTCTTTGTGGTTGTTCCCCCTTGTAATTCTTTAACTTGTCCTTGAAGTGCCTTGATTTGTTGGGTCAAAGCACTAAGATCGGAAAGGGGCATCTCTTCAGGTTTATTTTTCAAGTTTTCAGTATTAAAGTCATGAGGCAATTTAGCCTCTTGTTTGGCTAGATAGCGAAAATATTTTTCCTTATCTCACTGCAAGATCTTTTCAATGGCTTTATGGAATTTTTGATCTTGTTCAGCCTCTCTAAGATGTTCCTCATCTTGTTCCTCATCACTATCTATCTGTGTTTTGTTCATGTCTTTGTATTGGTGAAACGAATTTTCTTCTCTATTATCTGTATCTTTGTCAAAAAGTGGATTACGATTCATGATGTGAAGAGGATTGTTGCTTTCACCCTCTTCTTGAATGCTTTGAGTATGTCCTTGTTGGATTTCGTCCTTCAATTTATTGAATTGGGATCTTGTGAAGATAGGCATATGACTTTGAAAAATTCTTCCAAACTTAGATCCTAGTTTCTGACAAGTGCAATGATGATGATCTAATAAGATGCGGAATTTTATGATATGATCAAGGATGCTCCTAATTTATTGATTGTGGCTTCCAATTGATGAAGGATTTCAAAATCCTATTGGGGAAGTTGAACCAAAAATTAGAAAGTTGTTTGAGAGATGCACTCTTAAAGTTTTGATCTTTATTTTTCGAAGAAAGATTCCAAAATCACTAAAGGATTTGATTGGGATGTGAAGGATATTCTATAGAAGGTTGTGGTATGTTGTCAAATTCAAGAGGTTGGTTATGATTATGCCGTTGTGATAGAGCTAATCTCTGATAATAAGCTCAAGAATATAAGGGATCTACAACATACTCATCAGTGAATCCTCTAACAAAGTCTTGGTATCTGTGAAAAAATCCTCGGTAGTGAAGCAAGACTTGTCGACTTTTGTACAAGAATTTTCTCTTTTGCAGTGTTTTCTTGTATCCTAATGGTTTCTTGGGTTTTCTGATTCTCTTGGACATTGATTTCTTGGGAAATTTTGTTGATCTCCAATCTCTAAGCATGGGAAAAGAAGTATTGGGAATGTTATTAGACCAATGGTATGAAATTTTTTTGAGTGAATTCAGTTGTTGTTCTTCATGTTCATTTTGGATGATCTCTTTATCTGAATTTATGTGATGGAAGACACAACAAACATCTTTGAAAACAGTTGTTCTAAAAGCACTGTACTAACATGAAGTGTTTTGATCAAGAAAATGTTTTCAACAAATGTTTTCACAGGTTTTGCACATGAAAGACAATTCAGACGGACTCACTCTTAAATGCTCAAGTAGGTCATTCTAGTAATCAACAACCCACATCTTAGAACTGCGTCGACTCACATAGCCGTATCACCCCCAAAGGGGCGCCCATGTTTTTGTCTTTTCCAGGCGCGTACTCAGAGTTACGGAAGTGAATACCAGATCCCCTGAGCAAACGGTCCTTGGCAGTTATATGGTGAGTGTCTTGGGGGCATATCTTCCCTCCCCTTGCACTGTGATTATTAGAATGTTCAGAAACTGACTTCGGCTGGTCACTACACTAGGTTCGTAGTAAGGATTTCCGTTCGGTGCGGCAATAATAAAATCCCTCAAGAGACCTCCCAACCTTTAGAACAAAGGTTTTGGGGATGGTTATCTTGCACACTACCGGAAAAAAGAGGGTTTCCCCATATTTGCTCTAAATTTTATAGTAGGGTGGAATAGCCTGGCTTTGGCTTGAACCCACTTGAGTCGTTCCTGTAGGGTGAGTACTTTTTCCCACTACGGCAGGCTCTCTAAAGGAGGTAATTAAAGCAGTAAAATTCATGAAATGAAAAGGAAAGTCTGGTATTCTGATCACCCAGTTAAGGGGAGAGCATAGACCTATTGCCACAGTCAAAGCAAGCAGATGTTCTTTTTAAATTCCAAATCACAATGATCTAATCTAAGAGAAGATATTGCTTCACCAAAAAAAACAAGTTTTGTTCAATTTTAACTACAAGATCATTGTTTGGTGACTAATCTAGATTGCTTCATTTTAATCCAGATGTGGCTACCCTAGGATTGCTTCATTTTAAAATTCGGAAAAAGAAAAAGAATTTTGTCTGCGGAAGGCGTCAGACTCAGAATTCTGTGTTTTTGTTACAATTTATATGTGCCCGAATAGAAGCTATATGTGCCACAAGATATATGCGCCGGAACAGAGGGTATATGCACCGGAACAAATGCTATATGCACCTAAATAGTCACTATATGCGTGGGAACAATGCTATATGCACCAGAACAGAAGCTATATGCGCCACAAAAAAGATTTATATGCTTTAAAAACAATTACTGTGTTGCCAAAAGAAAGATTCTATATGCGCCTAAACAGTTACTCTATGCACCTAAACAGTCACGGTATGCACCTAAACAGTTACAGTATGCGCCTAAACAGTCACGGTATGCACTCCAGAATCCTGCAAAACAAAAGGTTAAAACCCCGTATGCGCCTCAAGAAATTTCGAATGCGCCTAAACGTCAATTTTTTTTCGAAAATTGACTCCAGAAGGCGGAAACTATCAAAACAAACTTGCAGATAATGTTAAATTTGTGGGTTTGTGCCCCACGGTGGGCGCCATTTTATGTGTGTGAAATATTGGATCAATTAAATGGAAATCAAACACATTAATAAAACATTAAATCAAGAAAGCTGAAAAATAAACGGAAATGAGAAAACCGTGATAGCAGCTTCCCCAAAGTCGTTTTATCTTCCTCTAACTTCAGCGTTTTGTTGTTTTGAATGGCTCTCATATCAGCAGATCGAGCTCAACAAAAGGACAGCATGAAGAACGAGATAAAAATGCAAATACATATTATGCTAAATGCAAAAGCTATACTAAGATGATAAGATTGTTGTGATGCTAAAATTGATATGAATGCCTAAGCTGATTGCGTGAATCTTCGTGCGTAGGTACGTGTTGGTGTGGGTAACTAAAAGCTTGGATTTGCATCAGAATTTATAGAGTTTTCGAACGGATTTGATTGGATGATTTGATCGACGGTCCGGATTAAGCTTGTTCGAACGGACGGCGGGAGATTTTCGAAAGTGGAGAGAAGAATGGAAGGTTTCCCTTTTCTTTCAATTTTCGTCATTGAGTTTCGAAGGGAAACTTCCATTCCGAAGGATGAGTTGAAAATTTGGAAGGGTGAGTTTAGCGTGAGTTAGAAATTAAATAAAATATATTTATTTAATTTGGAAGTGAAGATGATAATGGAAACTCACATAATTAAATAAATCATATTTAATTATGTTTTAGAAATGAAGTTAGAGGAAAATATTAAATAAAATATTTAATATTTAAATTGAGGATGAAAAGAATATTCTATTATTCGAATATTCAAAAATATTCAAACTTTAGAACAA
>VDFB02346031.1:0-25758 GCA_007258455.2 Sequoia sempervirens | reverse complement strand
ATTTTATTTATTTTTCTTTAAAAATTTCACTCCAATATAACCCAAATTCCGTCGTATGGATTTCGTGTAACATTTTTAAATCATCTATTTTCAACATAAATTTTATATTTCTAACAACAATTTCTTTAAGTATTTATATATTTGTATATATATATTCACAACTATATATACATATATAAATCAATTGAGATGATTGCTCTGATGGCAATTTCACAAATTTTCTATAGGGAAATAGATTTACTATTTTATCAGAAAATTTTCATTTTACCAAATATATCAGGAATCTCAATTTCCTAAATTTTGACAGAAAATTTCTATTCGATCTAATTTCTCAAAAAAATTCCTACAAGAAATATTTAGAAAAATTCTTACAGAGGTTTCAATTTTCACAATTTTGACAGAGGATTCCATTTGCAACCTACAGAGGTTTTCTATTATTTTATTTTGTAGTTTTCCTATTGTTTAACAATATATAATTTTTATGAGGCTCTCTAATTTTACTGTAAAATTTTCTACATAGGCAACAAAATAATCACGACAAAACTTCAATAACCGAGAACAAAGTTTTCCTACAGAGGAACTTTTAACAAAATTTTCTACTCATAAGCTATCAACAAACATTTCTACAAAGGGTTACAACTAATTCACTACAATTTCCTCTTATATAGACAATTTGAGGCATTCTTTTCAAAACAAGAAAACATTTAAATAAATAGTAAAGGAACCTGTTTTACTGAAGCTTGAAGGAACGAGGGTTGGAGCAAAGATTTTCCTTCAGAGCTCAACTTCTAAAACCTTTCCAGAATCTTCACCTCCAACAAGATGCAAAATATGAGTTCAAAAATATATGCTGAAAACCTCCTCAATTTTTTTTTTTTTAACCAGAAACTCCCCCAAAACCTAAAAACTATTCTACAACCAATTTCTTTCCATGAAGAAACTTCCTGCCATTCGCATGCCAATATTCTCTTCGAAAATATTTTTATATAAGAATTTTTATTAAATTCCCACTCACTCTCGTAAATACTCTAATTATAAATTAACTAATTTTTAATTATTTTTCTTTTAATAATAATTAAGCATTATAAGCTTTTTAATTAATTTAAACACTCAAAAATCAATACCACTTACCTTATGCAAATTTAAAATTATAATTCACATTATAGCATCTATTATTTTTATTTAAACTATCCACTCAATCAAGAAAATTTAATTAATTAACTTTAACTACAATTTCCTACAAATAATTATATCAATTAAGTAACATTAGTTAATCACACATAAAATAAAGATTAATTAAATAACAAACATTTTCATACTAAAATAAATAATCAACACTAACCCAAACATAAACAAATATAAGGTTGAGACAAAGACACCATTGGACTCACAACAAGGTGACGAACTTGGGACGGGGACACTTTCTTATCAACTCCCTTTTCAACATCATACCTGTTGGGTCTATGGGACACGCTCAAACCTGTCAAGTAGGTGGAGTCGATGTCTAGTACCTGCATCCCGCATAGAAACAAATTTCAAGTAGCATGTAAATCTCCATTGCAGACACATCGTGAAAGGTAATCGTGGGGTAGCAAGGCACTTGCAAGCCAGTGATGCCACTCTGTCTTTTCATAAAGACTCACTAGCAAACACATCAGAAACCATACTAGCATAAAATCACAACATCACCACATATATTATTAAAGAAAACCATAACATAATCACCATGAAATGTATCATCAAACATCATAAGTAATGTCAAGTGTAGCAAACCAACCAAACTATGAATCCACACACAACCAAAACGGTGAACTGATCACCATCACAAACCAAGTACAAAATCCACATAAAAGAGTATCAACAACATGAGGGGTCTTACATCCTCCCCCTCTAGAACATGGCTTACTCCTGGAAGCCACTAAATAAATATGGGTAAGCCTCTCTAATATGGGATGCATCCTCCCATGTCGTTGAAGTCTCATCATTTGGGTCCCACTAAACCCACACCTGTTCAATATCTATGCCCCTGAGGGTGAGTCTCCAATGCTGTAGCACAACCACGGGCTCGAGTGCTAGATGCCCATCCTCGACCTGAAGAGCATTCCAATCAAGTACGTGAGTGACATCCGGATAATATGGCCTAAGTACTGAAACATGAAAAACATTGTGAATCCGTGATAGACTGGGCAGCAATGCCAGGCCATAAGCAACGGGGCCAATCCTCTCCAAAACTTCAAATGGTCCTACAAATTGAGGTGCGAGCTTGGAACCCTTTCTGTAATGGATTGGGCTCTTTCGCGGTCGCACTCTTACAAAGACTTGATCACCAACAGAGAATTGATAGTCAACTCTATGTGCATCAGCGTATTTCTTCTATCTATCTTGAGCTACTACAAGATGCTCTCTGATGTGAGCTACCTGCTGTTCCATGTCCTGAAGCATTTCAGACCAAGGATAACTTTGTCCTCAAGACGGTCCCAACTTAAAGGGGTCCTGCAGGGTCGACCATATAGCACCTGAAAGGGAGCCATACCAATCAAGCTATGATATCCATTGTTGTAGGAAAACTCCACTAGATGCAAATAATCCTCCCAACATGATTGTTGATCCATCACGTACATATGAAGCATGTCCTCAAGAACCTGATTAACTCTCTCTGTTTGTCCATCTGTTTCAGGATGGTAGGAAAAACTAAAGTTTAGCTGAGTTCCTAAGGCACCTTGCAATGATGTCCACAATGCAGATGTGAAAACTGGATCTCTGTTAGAAATTATTCTTTGCAGAATACCATGCAGACGAACAATATCTTCCATGAAGATTCTAGCAATCGAATAAGCAATGTAAGATGATCAGATGGGGGAGAAGTGTGCCACCTTGGTCAATCTGTCAACTGTGACCATGATAGCATCATGACGTCGAGAAGTCATAGGCAATCCCACAATAAAGTCTACATAAATTATGTCCCACTTCCATTCCGAAATGAGATGAGGTTGTAAAAGTCCCGTGGGATGCTGATGTTCTGCCTTGACCCTTTGACATTCCAAACATCTAGCCACCAAATTACTAATATCCCTCTTCATGCCAGCCCAAAATTACAGTGCATGAAGATTTGCATACATTTTCTTAACTCCCGGGTGAGCAGAGTAGGGAGATCGATGTGCCTCAGTCATAATTAGAGTCTGAAGACCCTCAGCAGAAGGCACGTACATGCGACCCAAATACCTCAAAAGACCATCTGACTCAAGTGAGTAACCTACAAACTTTCCTTCTAAAGCTCTACTTGATTCAATTTATGACTTCACTTCTTGATACCGGCTATTGTGGGAAGCGTTACAAGGACTTGACTCCTCAAATCCAACCCGAGAGCTACTGTAGAAATCTCATGTCTTCGCTGACTTAGAGCATCTACCACTACATTTTCCTTTCCTTTAACATACTTGACCTCAAAGTCATATTCGCAGAGGAATTCCATCCATCTCCTCTGCCAGGCATTTAGGTTTAGCTAAGTAAAGATGTATTGCAAACTACAATGATTGCTGTGAAGCTCGAACCTATGACCCAATAAGAAGTGTCTCCATCTCACAAGGGCATGAACCACTGTGGCTAACTCCAAATCATGCGTGGGGTAATTTAGCTCATGATTCTTGAGCTTACAAGATTCATATTCAATTACATGTCCTTGCATCAGAACGGCTCCTAAGCCCTCCAAGGAAGCATCGGTGCACACCACGAAATCTCCAGTAGGATCAGGAACCGCCAATATCGGTGCACTAGTGAACCTGTCCTTAAGGGTCTCAAATGTTGTCTGGCATTATTTATACCAAATGAACTTCCCTTTCCTCTGAAGGGAAGTAATGGGATGTGCGATCCTAGAAAAACTCTGTACAAACCGTCGATAATAGTCTACTAACCCCATAAAACTGTGAATTTTTGGAACATTCTTGGGTGCTGGCCAATCAACAATAGCCTGGATCTTTTGTAACGCCCCACCACGCAACCCTAGAGGAAGTTGCAATTAACTACTCAAACGTACAATTTTTTTTAAAAGTACAATTAACATGGAAGTACACTACCCATTGCCAACAACCTCTAAGGTTATGAGACTGAGATTACCTTAAAACCCAAACAAGAAATATGAATTGAAACCATAACATTTAATTACTTAAGAAATTAAGAACACATACATTCCATACATGATAAATTACATCAAAGAATAAGAGATACCACATGATTTCAAATAAAAATCATTTAGCAATAAGATTACAACTCTCATTCCCCGAATGAGGTAAATCCAATAAGCATGGTTACAAAATTACATCTTCCACCTCGATAACAAATGAAGGGTAATAAATTACAAGATTCAACTGAAATGAATAAAGCATGAAATGAAAGTGGATCCCACAAGCTCTCCAACTAGAAATATCGTCCACACGAACAAGAAGAAAACCCAATGGAGTAAGGTGCACGTTCCACCCAACCAAGTGATACCCGAAGGCTCACCCCCCATGCTAGGAGAGAGTAACAAGGATTCCTAGACAAGACCATCTACCTCTAGACACAGGCTAACACATAACTAAACTGAATCAAATACAAATACATCACTTAACACAAAGATTACAATGCTTCCAGAGTTAAATAATCAATTACATCACTGATACAAACATACTGCTGACTTAGGAGAAGTGTCATCACAATGTTACATGGGATATCCTGGTAAGTCTTCCTAGGTCTCGGCCCCCTTCTCGGGATATCCTGGAAACCTCTAATGACTCCCAACCCCTCATGTAAACCAATACGGAATCAATTATCTCTTGTAAAGACAAGATAATGATCTTTCCATTCCAAACCTTCTCGTCCCATCCCAAGTCTATACAAGCCCTTGCATCCATGAGCGAGGAAAAAATAATCTTATTAAGTGTTTGATACTACCTATTCCACTAATCATTTTATTTATGTTATCACTGGATTAACTAACTTACAATGAGATACCCTGGCACCACTTTGTGTGTTGGTCCTCATTGCAAGCCACTCCTCTAAGACAACATGTGGAATAACTCCACAACCCAAGGGTACACAAGTACGACCTAAGGATATTAAATCCCTATCCACAACTAAAGTCAACACATCCCGTTTGTGATAACCGGGTATCCAACTGGATACATTAAGATGCACTACCCAATATGAGTTACAATCCCCATCTCAAGAAAAAACATCTGGAAGTCTAACATAAACAAATAACTCCATTTGCCCGACAACGACAATGAGATAAATCACATAATGAAAAGACAATTTTGGCAATTTAATAACCTACTTTAGGATTTCCTAAATCCAAGCAAAGCAATTACATAATGCATGTAATAAATTAAAATAATTAACATTATTTGAAATATAGAGCTTAAATTAACTATTTTATTTTAACCTCCCTGATTTTTTTTTTTTAATTCAAGGGGTAAACGCTTTTGACCGGAGCTATGAATCAGATACAACCATTCAACAATACCACCCCAATTGGGTTTGAACCTTGGTGGCAAGAACAACAATGCCACCTATAAACCATCACACCATGCTAATACTGGCTAACCTCCCCGATTACCATTAATGTTAAAAATAATAATTTTCCAATAACCTCATTCTCTTATAAAATTAAAATTTGTAACAATATTAAAATCATCTTAGAAAACTATATTTAAATATAAATTAAACATATATAATTATATATTTAATATATATACAATAATATATTTTTATATTTAAATATATATATATATTTTTAAATAAAATAAAATAAACTATTTAAAAATTCCCATTATTTAATTAAACCCAATTATTTAAAATAATAATATATATATATATATTATATATATTAAATAAATATTAATAAAAATATATATATATATATTAATATATATATATATATATATATATATATATAATAAATAAATATTATATATAAAATATATATAATATATATATAATATATATATATATATTTATAATAAATAAAAAACAAAATTTAAAAAGTCAAACCCCCAAAAGGAGGATCGACCTGTGGTCAGCCCTAGTGGAGGTTACGCTGTTTTGGCGCTCTCCCAGCCACAACAATCTCAGGGTGCTGGTCACAACTCCCCCAAATTCATAATTTTTTTTAATTAATTTTTTTGGTTAAATTTTGTGTTTTAAAACAAACCAAAAAAATCCCCGTCCGTAATTTCCATAACACGTAATCTTTGACAATTTTTTTTTTATAAACTTTTTTTTTTTAAAGAAAAATCCTCCAACATATAAATTCATATATATATATATATGAAAATTTCCATTTTATAGTCTATTTGGGAAAATTTTCTACAGGGAAATTATAATAGAAGAACTTTTTTTTTGCACAATTTCATGAATTCAAATTCTAGAAAGTCCCAAATCCAATAGAGAGATTTTCCTAATTTCTTTTGGTTTCCTTTTCAATTTTCTATTGTTAAAACTTGAGAATTTCTGTTGTAAGAGTTTGTTTTCTTACAAGAATCTAAATTTTTTCATGATTTCAACAGGGTTTTCAAATTTGTTTGCAAACAAGTTTTCAATTTAAAAATCCAAATTTTCAAAACAATAAAAAAAACAAGAAAGAACTTGTTTGAAGCTTGAAGAAGAAAAGATTTGGTGTTGAGCTGCAAATTCCAATTTGCCAAATTTCCTCCAAAGACTTCACTCCAAATCCAAAAAATGTATCCCCAAAACAAGAAAACCTTCTTTCCTTCTTCATAGCAAATTTTCTCCAAGCATGAAAAATAATCCTTCCATTCTTCCCCAAATTTAGTCAACTTCTCCAAAATATCCCACAACCACCATAGTTATTTCCCTCTATGAATTTTGAGATATTTTGTTTTTTTATAAAAATTAAAAACCCAAAATTTCTTTTCAACAAGATTTTAATACTTTTTAAAAATTTCTTTTCAAAAAGAATTTAAAACTTTTTTAATAATTTATTTTCAAAAGAATTTACAACTTTTAAAATTTTCTTTTCAAAAACAATTTAACACTTTTAATTCCATGCACTTTTCAAAATCACATTAATCATTTAATTTATTTACTCCACAAATAAGTTTAATTAATCAATTCAACACAATTAATTTAATTAATCAATAAAATAAATCTAATCCAAGATTAGATTATTTTATTAATTAAATTACATTAATTAATAAATTAAATAACATTTCTAACATTATAACCAGATTTATTTAATCAACAACTTAACTACGTAAGCCATTTATTTACCTTTATAACTTGAAATTAAATAATAACCCAGGTGAAATGAACAACATTACAACAACTAAACCCATCTACAACCCAACGACACACTATGACTAGGGTGATGACTTGGCACGAAAAACCTAGCTATTATCTCTTAATCGAATACCATTGGTCAATGGACACGCTCAAACCTGTGAAACCAGGTGGAGTCGATGTCTTGTACCTGTCAACCTACGAACAAAGAGTATATCGAACACGCTTATATATATCATAATAAAATACACCGTGAAGAGGAAATCTCAAAATCCCAGGGCTCGCAAGCGAGTGATGCAATCACGTCCCCTTCACCAATATAGTATTACTAACTGACGAATCTAACATCAATAATATAATCAAAAAACATAAAGCATCATTAATTCAAATATCTGCTAAGCTAATCCAAAGCATGCCATAATGATAACATCAGAATAAAATACCATCACATCAAAATATAACATTCACATCGCTTTACAGTTTGCAATCAAATAGTAACTGAGTACCATAGTCGAAGTATTAACAGAAACAAAGCATAACAAAGAACACTGTCTGATCAAAAGAGCCAAAAAGTGGAGGGGTGCTACATCCTCCCCCCTAGGGTCAGACTTGCTCCTAGAAGCCTGCGAACAAATAGGGATAGAGCTCCCTCATTCTAGCTGCATTTTCCCAAGTGGATGACGTATCATCCCTAGGATTCCACTGGACCCTAACCTGATCAATAGCTCGCCCTCGAAGAGCGAGCATTATGCGCTCCATTACGGCCATGGGCTCCAATGCCAGCTGCTTGTCCTCTGCTTGTAATGCATTCCAATCAAGTACATGAGAAATGTCTAGATGGTACAACTGAAGAACTGAAACATGAAAAACATCATGAATACGTGAGAGGTTGGGCGGTAAGGCAAGACGGTAAGCAACTGGACTAATCTTCTCGAGTATCTCAAAGGGTCCGACAAAGTGAGGTGCCAACTTAGAGCCCTTCCCATAATGGATTGGACTCTTTCGCAGATGCACCCGCAAGAAAACTCTATCGCCCATAGAAAACTGATGATCCACTCTATGAGCATCCACATACATCTTCTACCTATCCTACGCTGCCACAAAGTGCTCTCTAATCCTATCCACCTGTTGCTCCATATCCTGTAACATCTCAGGACCCAAAGTTACTCTATCCTCTAGTCGATCCCAACTCAAGGGAGTGTGACATGGTCGCCCATACAATGCTTGGAATGGAGGCATGCCAATAGAACTCTAGAAACCGTTATTATAAGCGAACTCTACCAAATAGAGATAATATTCCCATCGTGTATGTTGGTCCATCACATACATATGTAACATGTCCTCAAGGATCTGATTGACCCTCTCAGTCTGTCCATCTGTCTCTAGGTGGTAAGCTGAACTGAAGTTCAATTGTGTCCCCATCGCATGCTATAATGAAGTCCAAAGAGCTGAGGTGAACATTGGATCCCTATCAGAAATAATCTGACGCGGAATACCATGTAACCTCACTATGTCCTCCATGAACACTCTGGCTACAAACGATGCAATATAGGAAGAGCAAATAGGTGAGAAGTGTGCTACCTTCGTCAACCTATCAACTGTCACCATAATCACATCATGCCATCTCGAAGAGTTGGGTAAACCAACAATGAAATCCAATGAGATTATATCCCACTTCCACTCTGGTACTAAATGCGATTGCAAAATCCCTGCTAGATGTTGGTGTTTAGACTTCACTTGCTAACACTGTTATCATGTGGGACCCTCAACCCCTCCCTTCGGACCCGTGCGGTCTCTGGCTAAACTCTCTAGTGGTGCCCTAACTAACAGTTCAAGCTTTTGGTGTAGTGGCATCTGGTCTGTGTTAACAAACTGGCGACTCTACTAGGGAGGGGTTCAATTCCCGCTTATGCTCCTTACTCGCCTCGTGGTTGTCTGTGTCCAATATGGACCTCTCAGCTCGAGGGGGCTAAGTTGTTATCACGTGGGACCCTCAACCCCTCCCTACAGACCTGTGTGGTCTCTGGCTAACCTCTCTGGTGGTGCCCTCACTGACAGTTTGAGCTTTTGGTGTAGTGGCAGCCGGTCTGTGTTAGAAAACTGGTGACTCTACTGGGGAGGGGTTTGATTCCCGCCGATGCTCCTTACTCGCCTCATGGTCGTCTGTGTCCAATACGAACCTCTCGGCTTGGGGGGGCTAAGCTTTTATCACGCGGGACCATCAACCCCTCCCTTCGGACCCATGTGGTCTTTGGCTAACCTCTTCGGTGGCACCCTCACTGATAGTTTGAGCTTTTGGTGTAGTGGCAGCCGGTTTGTGGCTAACCTCTTCGGTGGCACCCTCACTGACAATTTGAGCTTTTGGTGTAGTGGCATCCGGTTTGTGTTAACAGACACTCAAGACATCACGACACATAATCTGTAATATCACGCTTTATCCCTGGCCAAAAATACAACTGATGCAGATCTGCATACATCTTCTTCACCCCTGGATGGGTTGAATAAGGTGCACGATGTGCTTCAGTCATGACCAAGGTGCGAAGATCACCTGATGAAGGAACATATATACATCCCATGTGCCTCAATATCTCATCTAAATCTAGAGAATATCCTGAATACTTGCCCTCAAGGGATCTGCCTGCCTCAATCTCTATCCTAACCTCCTGATACCAACTATCCGCTAGAAGGGCAAAAAGAATCTGACTCCGCAAATCTACAACAAGAGTCAACTCAGATATCTCATGTCTCCGCCTACTGAGTGCATCCACTACGACATTCTCCTTTCCCTAGATATACTTCACTTTGAAGTCATATTCACAGAGAAACTCCATCCAATGCCTATGCCTAGCATTAAGGTTGGGTTGCGTGAAAATATATTGAAGGCTTATGTGATCATTGTGCAACTCAAACCTATGGCCAAGAAGGAAATGCCTCCATCTCGTCAATGCATGAACAACTGCCGCCAACTCAAGATCATGTGTGGGGTACTTCAGCTCATGATCCTTGAGCTTTTGTGACTCGTATGCAATGACACGACCCTCCTGCATCAACACTACACCTAATCCCTCCAAGGACGCATCTCTACAAACTACAAAGTCCCCAGTTGGATCAGGTATCACAAGTATTGGTGCACTGGTCAGCTTCTCCTTAAGATTTTGAAATGCTGCCTCACACTTCTCTAACCACTCAAACCTCTTCCCTTTCCTCTAAAGGGAGGTGATAGGATACCCTATTCTCGAAAAACCCTGCACAAAACACCTGTAATAACCTGCTAGCCCCATAAAGCTACATATCTCTGCCACATTTGTGGGCGTAGGCCAATCTGAGATAGCTTAGATCTTTGTAGGATCCACTGAAATACCTTCCCCTGAGATCACATGACCAAGGTATTGGACCTCAGTCTTGAAGAATTCACACTTTGATAGGTTAGCATAAAGCTGATTATCTCGTAAGCACTGTAATACTTGCCGCAAATGTTCCTCATGCTCTTCCACTGTCCTAGAGTATATCAAAATGTCATCAAGGAACACAAGGACAAATTTGTCTAGGTACGTACGAAATACCCTGTTCATCAGACTCATGAACACAGAGGGTGCATTCATCAACCCGAACGGTACTACTATGAACTCATAGTGACCATACCGTGTTTGAAATGCTGTCTTATGGATGTCCGATTTGAAGATATGAAACTGATGATATCCTGACTTAAGATCAATTTTTGAAAAGATCGTAGCACCCTTGATCTGATTGAATAGATCATCAATCCTAGGAAGCGAATATCGATTCTTGATGGTCACTTTGTTACACTGTCGGTAATCAATACATAACTGAAGTGAACCATCCTTCACGAAGATAACTGGTGCTCCCCATGGAGAAACACTAGGGCAAATGAAACCCTTCTCTAAAAACTCCTCAAACTACAAGTGAAGCTCTTTCAGCTCTTGGATGGTCATACGATAAGGAGCTCATGAAACGGGTTCTGATCCAGGTACAAGGTCTATCTTGAAGTCTATATCCCTCTGAGGTGGCATCCCTGGAATCTCATCTGGAAAGACATCAAAATACTCCTGAAGAATGGGGTGACTATCGAGAGAGACTTTCTCTCCTCCACCTCCTAAATCCAAATCATCCATTGTAACAACGAATAATTGGCAACCTTGTCGCACACACCTTCTCAACTGCATAGCTGAGATGACCCTCAAGGAAATCGGCCTCTGAACTCCCACTATCTCTACTTCTCTACCAGATGCCTCAATGCATTGAATCGACTTACATTGACAATCTATGACCGCACTATGCGCCTCTAACCAATCCATCCCTATGGCAATGTCATAAGAACCCAATGGAATAACTTAGAGGTCCATTGTAGTATGGAGTGGTCCAACCTCCAATCTACACTCTAATACAAGGGAATGGGATGCGACTCTCGCACCTGAGGCTAACTCAACCTGCCACCTATCGACTTGCCTTACCGCACCTAGTCTACATCGCGTCACGACAGAAGAAGAAATGAAGGAGTCTGATGCTCTAGAATCAAACAAAATGGTAACTGGGTTACCCAACAACATACCATATGTCTTAATGACAGTACTCTGATGCTTTGTCTGGCGATTATCAACTGCTACGACAACACGATTCCCTCGGCCTGCATCTCCAACTGTCAGCTCAGATGCCACTAGCCCTTGAGAAAACCCAGATGTGCCCCTGTTAGGACACATTCTAGCTATATGACCCTACTGGCCACATGCAAAGCACCCAGTACCTCTGCTATAGCCCCTGCTTCCAGGTGGTGCGCTAGACTATTGCACACTACCCCCGAAAGTGTACTGAGAACTTTGAGTCGGTTGATCAAAGCTGAAGCGTTTCACATGCCTCCAGTTCTTGTCCCCCTGCCTCTGCTAGAAACCTTTACATTTCCCCTGAGAAACCTACTGCTGCTGCTGACCACTCTGTGAAGGTCCCTGCTGAGCCATGGAAGGTGCACCTCCTTGAGGCTGACCTCCTCTAGCACTAGACCCTGCTACTGAACTGTTGCCTATTTGAACACCTATGTGGCCTCCTAGTGCCATGGCTAGATTCTCCTCTACTAGACATGATTTCTCCACCATTGCCTCCATGGTTTTGGGTTCAAAAACCCTCACACCTCCGCTAAGACGGGCGTTTAAGCCCCTGACAAAGTGGTGAACCAACATCCCCTCATCATCTCCTATCCCTGCATACTGTTTGAGCTCGTAGAAGCATCACTCATATTGATCAACTAACAAGGCCAACTGATGCAAAGCATGAAACTCATCACCTCAACATTGACACCAGTGCTCGGATAGGAAACAATCTCTAAACCACTCTAGAAAAATCTCCCAAGATACTGAGTTAATGTCAATGTGGAGCTTCTTCTCCTCCAACCTCCACCATGTGGATGCAAACCCCCGCAAATGCATGATAGCACACTGAACTTTGGTATTGCTGCCATAAGGATGCATCGCAAAGCACCTATCAAGGTCTATAAGCCAAGTCTCAGCCTCTAACCCAATGCTTGCTCCATCATACAGTGGTGGATGTGCCCTGAGTAGATCTCTCATATACGTCTTTGACTAAGGTGGAACTTCCCTCTCACCAAGATTACCTTGAACCTCGGCCTGCCTTTGACCAAGGAGTGCTAATGCCTCCTCAAGTGCTCTATGCGCAGCCTCAATCCCTGGAGGATTCTGCTGTCGATCACTACCCCTTGGGGCATTCTACGATGCCTGATGTTCTTCCTGATCTAGAATAAGTGGAACATGAGGAGGAGAGTCATGCTGACGCCCATCATGACTGCCTACACAACCACGTCCACACCCTCTACCTCTTCCATGTCTGGGAGGCATAATCCTACACAGACACATCAAGGTATTAGGCAAGGTACACAACTTAAAACCTACACAACCAAAAGCTTAATGGGTTCATCATAATCCCAGAGTACCCAATGTTTAAACCCAGGCTCTAATACCATGTGTAACGCTCCACCACGCAACCCTAGAGGAAGTTGCAATTAACTACTCAAACGCACATTTTATTTTTTAAGTACAATTAGCATGCAAGTACACTACCCATTGCCAACAACCTCTAAGGTTACAAGACTGATATTACTTTAAAACCCAAACAAGAAACATGAATTAAAACCATAACATTTAATTACTTAAGAAATTAAGAACACATACATTCCATACATGATAAATTACATCAAAGAATAAGAGATACCACATGATTTCAAATAACAATCATTTAGCAATAAGATTACAACTCTCATTCCCCAAATGAGGTAAATCCAATAAGCATGGTTACAAAATTACATCTTCCACCTCGATAACAAATGAAGGGTAATAAATTACAAGATTCAACTGAAATGAATACATCATGAAATGAAAGTGGATCCCACGAGCTCTCCAACTGGAAATATCGTCCACACGAATAAGAAGAAAACCCAATGGAGTAAGGTGCACGTTCCACCCAACCAATTGATACCCAAAGGCTCACCCCCTATGCTAGGAGATAGTAACAATGATTCCTAGACAAGACCATCTACCTCTAGACACAGGCTAACACATAACTAAACTGAATCAAATACAAATACATCACTTAACACAAAGGTTACAATGCTTCCAGAGTTAAATAATCAATTACATCATTGATAAAAACATACTACTGACTTAGGAGAAGTGTCATCACAATGTTACATGGGATATCCTGGTAAGTCTTCCTAGGTCCCGGCCCCCTTCTCGGGATATCCTAGAAACCTTTAACGACTCCCAGCCCCTCATGCAAACCAATGCGGAATCAGTTATCTCTCGTAAAGACAAGATAACAATATTTCCATTCTAGGCCTTCTCGCCCCATCCCAAGTCTATACAAGCCCTTGCATCCATGAGTGAGGAAAAATTAATCTTATTAAGTGTTTGATACAACCTATTCCTCTAATCAGTTTATTTACATTATCACTGGATTAACTAACTTACAATGAGATACCCTGGCTCCTTTTATCTGATTGAATAAATCATCAATTCTCGACAAAGGATACCAATTCTTGATCATCACTTTGTTGAGCTACCTGTAATCAATACATAATCAAAGTGAACAGTCCTTCTTTTTCACAAATATATCTGGTGCTCCCCAAGGGGAAACACTAGGACAGATGAATCCTCTCTCTAAAAGCTCCTCCACCTGCAAGCAGAGCTCTTACAACTCCTGTGCTGTCATCCGGTAAGGAGCCTGAGATATAGGCTCAGCTCCAAGAACAAGATCGATTCTGAAGTCAATGTCACGCTTTGGTGGCATCCTTGGAATTTCACTTGGAAAAACATCATAATATTCCTTAAGAAGGGGGTAGTCATCTAATGAGATCCCTTGACTCTCTTCTGTGTCAAAATCATTAACATACACTGCAAATATCTGACACCCCTATCTGAAGCACCTTTTTAATTGCATAGCTGAGATCAAACGTAGTGAGATAGGTCTATGAATGCCAATTATCTCAACCTCATTACCTGCATCATCAACACAGTGCACAACCTTATGCCAACAATCAATTATGGCATGGCGGGCACTCAACCAATCCATACCTAGAACCACATCATATGAACCAAGAGGTAGGATTCAAAGATCCACCATAGTCATGAGTGACCCAATTTAAAAATTACAACCCTGAACTAGTGACTCAACTGCTACCTTTGCCCTGGAGGCCAATTCGACTTGCCACTTAATGCTTTGCCTTGCTACCACCAGTCTACAATGCTTTACTATTGAAGGAGAAATGAATGAGTTTGATGCTCTAGAATCAAAGAGAATGGAAATGCTAGTACCATACAACACACCTGATGTCTCAACTGTAGTGCCCTGATGTTCAGCTTGATGATTGTCCACCACCACAAATACCCGATGTGCTCTACCTACATCACCCACTGTCAGCTCAGAAGCAGCTAGTCTCTGACTAAATCCTGTAGTGCTCCTCTGTGGACACTGTTTGGCAATATGTCCCTGTTGCCCACAAGAGAAACAACCTGTGCCTCATCCAAAACCTTTAACACCAGATAGTGCACTCGATTGTTGGAAACTACCTTGAGATGGTGCCGACTGTGCGCTTTGAGCAGGCTGCTCAAAACGATCTTGTCTAATACGCTGCCAACTTTGGTTCTTCCCGCTCTAAGATCTGTCTCCCTGATGAGACTGTGATTTGTTCTGTTTGGGCTGTGACTGCTTCTACTATTGCGGACCACCCTTAGAGGGTGCCCAAAAATTCCTGGAAGACCCTGTAGCTTGAGGTTGTCCACCTCTAGAACCAAAACCTGATGTTGGGGCACTATCGATTTGAACTACTGTGTGACCTCCCAATTCCATAGACAAATTTTCTTCTACCAGATGAGCCTTCTCAACAACTACCTCCATTGTCTTCGGCTCGAAGACCCTAACTCCACCATTGATTTGGGCATTTAAGCCCCTGACAAAATGTTGCACAAGCATTGCCTCATCATTTACAATCCCTACATACTGTTTAAGCTCATAAAAATGACACTCATGTTGCTCCATGAACATTGCCATCTATCTTAACTCATGGAATTCATCTGCTCTACATTGCCTCCAGTGATAAGAAAGGAAACGAACCTTGAATCTCTCCATAAATAATTCCCAAGTCACCATGCTAATGTCAATATGTAATTTTTGTTCTTCCAGCTGCCACCAAGTGGACGCGAAGCCTCTGAGGTGCATGATGGCACACCTAGCCCTTACTACCATAGGGATGCATAGCAAAGCATCTATCGAGATTGATCAACCAAGGCTCTGCCTCAAGACCCCCACTAGATCCATCAAAGGTGGGTGGTTGTGCTCTCAACAGGTCTCTCATGTGACCCACCACTACTACATCCTGTTTAGCTGTTATCTCCCCACGTCTAGGAGATCTCTCCCTTTCCCTTTCCAACCTCTATTCTTCCACTTGCCTAGGGCCTAAACAACCCAGTATCTCCTCTAGTAAATGTTGCAATTGACCATCTAAACCAAGTTGTTTTGGGTTCTGACCACCACCTGTCAGATTGCTTTGGGAACTCTGTAGTTCCTCACGCTCAGAACCGTGGGAGCTCAGAGGTGATGGACTTTGGTGGTTGGCCCCATGACCACCACCTAAACCTCTTCCTCGGCCACGACTTCTACCCCGAGGCATGATCCTGCACAACAATTGGGGTTATGTGAGATCAAGAGTTAACGCAAAGGTTGCCTAACAAACTCAAACTACCCAAAGTACCCAGTGTTTGCAAACCTGGCTTTGATATGTACATATAGATAGTTTTATATAAATTAAAATATGTATGTTTTGATGATTTCATTGATATTGCTTGTACCATTTTGATATCAGGTGGCGTGAAGACCTACTACATTCCGGGCACAAGTTTGAGATGTTCTTGAGATGGCATAGCCAAATTTTGTAAACATTGTTTTGAGTTGACATATATGTACATACATACCTACACAATTAAATATTTTGTACAAATTACAAATACATGTACATACATAATTATACTCTATGTACTTTTATGTATCAAAGCCAATATTCTATATATATTTTTTTGTTAAATGTGCATGTTTTCCTACTTTGAAACTTTATATTTGATTGTATAATAATTAAATATCATGTATAAATTATTGTTAGATCAGTTATATCAATTGAGATTAAATATGCGACATGTACTTTGAAGTATTTCATCCCCTTAAGAAGTCCTATTAGGACGTATCCTATATATTATATACTTAATTATATCATTCATTATGATGAGTTACCCTACTTTGAAACTTTAAATTTGATTGTATAATCACTAAACAACATGTATATTACTTATTTGATCTCCTTAAGATGTTGTATTAGGACATATCCTAAATATTATACTTAATTATATCATTTGTTATGATGACTCACCCTAAAGTATAATACTTGTTTATATCACTTAATATTTATACTTAATTATACTCTTTTTTGATCCCCTTAAGATGTCGTATTAGGACCCCTTAAGACATCCCCTTAAGATGTCATATTAGGACATATCCTAAATATTATACTTAATTATAGTCTTCTTTGATCCCCTTAAGACGTCGTATTAGGACCCCTTAAGACATCCTATTAGGTCCCCTTAAGACATCCTATTATGACATGAATTAAATAAACATTGAAACTATTTAAATTGTATAGAATGTGATTGTTATGACAAGTCATCCTAAATTCTAAGTTAATTCTATCAATTGCAATTAAATATGAGACATGTACTTTGAAGAATTTCATCCCCTTAAGACATCCATAGGTGAAGATGTTTGCTATTATTTGATTTCTATTTTGAAATCATTTGGTTTAGGATGTTGCCAATTACATGGAAACTTGTAGATTAACTTAGTTGTCACTTTTGACAGAGGATGTGACTCCCATTCCAATAGAAAGTACTAGAAGAAAGGGTGGACATAGAGGAAGAATGTTGTAGTATTTTTGTTGGATGTTATTATTTGTTTTGAAAGCTTATAAATTAGTGTTTTTTGTGGAACATGAGGTCAAGAGGACTTTTATGTTCTTAAGTTTTCTCTATCACTTTGCATGATTTGTAAATATGGGAGAACATGATTTAATTTCAAAACTTTAACCTATTTTTGGATAATTAAGTTCTTTAATTTTATGATGTTAAAGAACTAGGAAATATGGTATATACTTATAGAACAATTTTTTTTGACAAAACTCGTTGCATTTTCATTGGTATTTATGTTTAGTTTATAGAATTTATTAATGATTTTGTTCTCTAATCTTGTATGGTATTGTTTATTTCTTAAAATTTCATCCTTTGTGGTATATAAACAGATTGCTTTTGTTTGTAGATTATGATTTATTTTCTTATTTTATTAGATCTAACTTGTGTATTAGGACTCCTTAAGACATCCTATTAGGATGTGAATTAAATAAGTTCATTCACTAATTAACACTAATTATTGAATGTATATCATGTATATCATGCATGGATCATTAAATTTGTAAAGTACAAATGTTAAAATGTCCTATTAATTTCAACTTTAATTTCATATTTATATTTAATTTCACATTAATGTCATATATTAATGTCTTGACTATGAATCTTTTGAAAAGTACAAATGTGTCCTATCAATTACATATTAAAATTTCACATAAAATGCATAAATGTACATGTGTAAATTAAAATTAAACAATAATAAAGTCCATTATTTACAATATATTAAGTGCATGAAACCAATATAATAAGTGCATAAAATAAAGTCCATTAGAGTACAACCCATGAAATAAAGTCCAACAAAGTACTTGACCCATGAAATAAAGTCCATGAAACAATATATTAAGTCCACGAGAAACCAAATATGTAGTCCATGAAATAATCAAATATAACCCATAAAATCATGTTTAGCTCATGTATCATCTCTATAATCAAGAGACCTCTTCACACTATGCGGACTACACAGATGGCCTTAAACACTCTGTACAAGAGAAAGATGAAATCAGATGTAAGACGATTAAAAATGATTTAATGACAATATAATTTATAATTCATCATAAAATTAAATTACCATCATATCTGGATCTAGATGCTTTGGATGCTCTGGTGCACCTGAACCAACCTCTAAATTCTCTAAATCAATCTACATATACAAGAGAAAGAAAGTTGAAATTGGATGTAAGTCTACAATTAAAAATGATTTAATTCAATCTAATTTATTATTTATCATATTTAAATTGTACTGTAAGAGGTTGTGCACCCTCTACTCCAAGACCTATTTGTACATGCTCAACTACAAGATGTGTCTCATGCTATAAAAGAAAAATAATTTAACATGTATGAGCTCATATATATATATATATATATATAAAATTTTCAATTTAATTAAAGTTATTCAAAATGTATAATTTGTAATTGACTTTAAATATAATAAAAAATTTAAATTACCATGGTATCTAGAGCCTGCTCTACATGTCCTCCTGGAGGTGTAACTATGACCGAGTCATGGCAGAAAGTCGCACTAACAAAGTCCTACAAGATCAAATTTAAAGCATGTATACTTGAATTGGGTTAAAATATATATATTCAAGTTTACACATTTTGTGTAGAAACTTTTTTAAACAACTTGAAATTCAGAGGCCACACGAGTAGGCGCAACATCTAATATTTGTCTGATTCCCATTCTCATTGTCGTATCAACCTAGACATACATATAGAAATTTAGTTTGCTTATAATATTTACAAGTGTACATGCACATTTGATATATAGTGAATTCAAAATTCATAATTGTAACTATACTAATGTAAGTTAAATAATTTATAATATAAATGTACTTGCCCTTGATCAGCGATGCTCGACAATGGAGGAGTGCTCGACAACCCCTTGGATGGAATCGACATGGAAGTTGATTGACTCCCTTGAATCAACATATATATTTAAAACATATGTTCATGATTGAGTTATAAATTTAAAAGTCAAGTTAAAAATTATTTCATATATAATTTAAAAAATTGAAATCAAAATACCCCATAAGGGTTACCGACTAGGACTAGTGTCGACATATGTACTTGCAATGTAGATGATTGCCCCATTGTTAGTGTCATCTGTACACCAAATAGTTTGATTGTTAAAATGTATTGCAATTTTTTTTTGATATAATGTTCTTTAAAATTCTTTAAAATTCAACATGTAGATGCATATTTATGCCTGTGTCGCACTGTCCTTAGGGTGATGCTCTACAGTAAGAAATTCTACGAATGAACTAAGGCGACCAGATGATCCACCGGAATCTCCACGTCCACCCGAACTAGGTGTGGCCTACTCAATTCCATAAGATAGTTGATGGCAACTAGTACATACATGTGGTGTCGGCACTCATGGAGTGGTACTAGGACCAACTGCATAGGATGCTCCTACATCATCGTAGTCTTTGTGCTCCCTATTTCCTATTGAAAAATCATGCTAATCAAGGTCTCTTGCGAGCATATTGAGGGATCCTAATGTCGATACCACCGAACGTTGATGCACAGGTGCAGGAATGGAAGGACCAAGAGGAGAAACAAGGGGTTGTGCATGCACAGGGTGTTGGGGATCAACCCTTAACCCTAACCTCTATTATGGCATGTCGCCACCAACACCCTGAAATGATTTAAAATCAAAATAATTGGGATTTTACCCCATAACAAACTCTACATATAGTTTCCTCAAAAAATATAATGGTACCTCCATATTAGCGTGTGGTGGATTGTCAAATACCATATACCATTGATCCCAAAAATGTGCAATCATTTGTGGATGTATACACCACCTCATGGATATTCTAGCTTTAGTGGCAGGAATGGACTACTGAGTATTAGGGTCGATAAAATAAGGAGTTGGATGGGATTTTGTTATTTTTAGGTCTAAAATTTATTTATATGAGAGACCATCTACATAAAATCATCTCATCTCCTCTCTATCTTGTCGATGCTTATCTAAGTTAGAATTGATAGTCCTAATGTCATTGACAATGTTTTGCATCATAGATGCAAAACGTCTCATATGTGGTGGAATCAATGCTTCATTTTGCATAGCATTGATTTGGTTTTGAATGGATGCCACATGTTCATTGACACATGCTTGCAAGTGAGCCTCATCTGATCCAGCGGGTGGTGGAGGTTGGATATGAGGTGGAGGGGGTGGAGGGGGGAGGTGGAGGTTGTTGAGGTGGTGGATTGATGATATAATCAATGTCAAATTGATCCATGATATCTATATATAAGTGTTCACCTACATTAAATTATTCAAAATTAACATACAAACTTACAAAATTACAAGAAATAGTTAAATTTTAAAAATGTATATGCAAATTTGTTTAAATAAAAAATTGATTGAACTTGAGAATACAAATTTCAAAATTTCAGATGTACATACATTTAAAATAAAAAATACGATGCATAATGCATGCATACATCATTCAACTAAACTATGTGTACATACAAATTTCAAAATTTAAGATCTAGAACTATGCAATTTTAATACATGTACATACTAAAAAATAAACTTGAAACATTCACAAAAAGATCATTTATGTCTAATGCATATATAAATTACATTTTTCCAACAGGAGAAATCATGATAGTAGATAGTCATAAAATATATACTATTATAAATTCATCACTAAAAATATCCATCGAACCAAATTCATAAATTCATCACACAAAATATCCATCGAACCAAATTCATAAATTCATCACACAAAATATCAATCAAACCAAATTCATAAATTCATAACTATAAGATCATTGTCTTAATTTAAAAAGTGTTGTGACTCTCTACTGCATCTCTTCATTTCTTTGTGTTTTCCTTTTCAGAATCAAACTTTCTCCTCTCCTCTAGCCATCATCAATGCTCATCTAAGACCCCATCCATATCCCTAACAACATCAACAACATTTTACATCCTAGATGCAAACATCCTCAAAGGTGGTGTGATACATTCTTCATTTTGAATAATGTTGATTTGATCCTAAATGGTTCTAACATCAACATTGATACGTGCTTGCAAGCGAGTACCATCAGTTTGTGGTGGTGGAGGTGGGTGGTTATGAGGTGGAGTGGGTGGAGGTGGAGGTGAAGGTGGTGGAGATGGAGGACGTGGAGGTGGATTACAGATATTATTGAATTGATCCATGTGATCTCTAAGATATAAGTGAACCTGCATTAGATTTGTAATTTCAAAATGTAAGATACATGTTTAGGAAATACCCTTAAACCATTCAATATAAATGGCCTAGTTGAATACAAATGATAAAATGTGTAAGCCTCATTTATTTCTAGGCATGTTACTTGAATGAAAAAACAATTAACTATTAATATAAGACAAAATGAATGCTTTAGGGTTTACAGTTTAGAATTTAGGGTTTAGGGTTTAGGGTAATAGGATGACTTAAGGGGGTCTATGTACTAAGGTCCTAGGAAAAAATGACATGGCTTAAGTGAATAATGGACTTGCAAGTTAGTGAACAACATTTTCTTGTGGAACAATTGATTGAGATAGCTCTTATTTCGACTAACCAACCTCTCATGAAATCTCATTCATATTATAATCTTGCAAGATCTTATTATTGTTAAATTTGGTTTCCTTGGGAAACTTCACCAAATTTTTAGAACTTCTTTGATCCCCTTAAGAAATTTCACATTAGGACCCCTTAAGACATCGGTTTATAGTTTAGGGTGATAGGATGGATTAAGGGGGTCTATGTAGTAAGGCCCTAGGAAAAAATGACATGGCTTAAGTGAATAAAATTTGGTGAAGTTGCCCAAGGCAACCAAATTTCATTAAGGGCCTAGGGAAAAATGATGGCCTTAGGGTTTAGGGTAATAGGATGGCTTAAGGGGGTTTATGTAGTAAGGTCCTAGGACAAAATGACATGGCTTAGGGGAATAAAATTTGGTGGAGTTTCCCAAGGAAACCAAATTTGATTTTAAGGTCCTAGGATAAAATGAATGCTTTAGGTTTAGGGTTTAGATTTTAGAGTTTAGGGTTTAGGGTTTAGGGTTTAGGGTTTAGGGTGAATTTTGGGTGGCCCTTGGAATAATGGAATTGCAAGTTAGTGAACAACATTTTCTTGTGGAACAGTTGATTGAGATAGCTCTTGTTTCGACTAACTAACCTCTCGTGAAATCTCATTCATATTATAATCTTGCACGATCTTATTATTGTTAAATTTGGTTTCCTTGGGAAACTTTGCCAAATTATGAGAACTTATTTGATCCCCTTAAGAAATGTCATATTAGGACCCCTTAAGACATTGGTTTATGGTTTAGGGTGATAAGATTGCTTAAGGGGATCTATGTAGTAAGGTCCTAGGACAAAATGACATGGCTTACGTGAATAAAATTTGGTGAAGTCTCCCAAGGCAACCAAATTTCATTAAGGTCCTAGGAAAAAATTATGGCTTTAGGGTTTAAAGTTTAGAGTTTAGGGTTTAGGGTAATAGGATGGCTTAAGGGGATCTATGTAATAAGGTCCTAGGAAAAATGAATGCTTTCAGGTCTAGGGTTTATATTTTAGAGTTCAGGGTTTAGGGTGAAGTTTGGGTGGCCCTTGGAATAATAGACTTGCAAGTTATTGAACAAAATTTTCTTGTGGAACAGTTGATTGAGATAGCTCTTGTTTCGAATGACCAACCTCTCATGAAATCTCATTCATATTATAATATTGCATGATCTTATTATTGTTAAATTTGGTTGCCTTGGGAAAATTCACCAAATTTTGAGAACTTCTTTGATCCCCTAAAGAAATGTCATATTAGGACCCCTTAAGACATCGGTTTAGGGTTTAGGGTGATAGGATGACAAGTAAGGGGGTTAATATTTTTAATTCATCACATATAGAACATTAGTTTATGAATATTTTTGATTTTATGAATAAACTGACTATTTCTATAATAGAAACACATAATTATGTATTATTAAGATTGAGTTTGATGTATACTTTAACTTGATATTTTTTTAATTGAAGTTTAATATACTATGATAAAGTTGAATATTCCCCACTTAAATGAATTTTATCATATAGAATGTATAATAAAATTAGTTAATGTTGAATCATATTTTGTTTTGGATTGTTTGGAATTGCAAGAACCTAAAAGAAAGAAAAGAAAAATATTTAGATTATTTTAGTGTCTAGGTAACTAGTGAAAATTGAGATTTTAGACTAAACTAGAAGCCTAATTAACAACTAATTGACTAGAATGAGAGTTAAGATTGTTGAAAGGAAAGAGACAACACATGCAAACAAGAAATGGAAACAAGGCATGTGACTAAGAGAGATCAACATATAAAATAGAATGAATGCAAATATTATCTAATTAAGTGACAACTGGAAATGGATTGTACAAGGATTTAGGAATATGTTAACTAAATTTGCAAACAAATATTGAAAATTTATCAATTGTAACTATTGTTTAACATATTTTTTTGTATTCTAATTATAATTTAACATTGAAAGTAAAGTTTAACATATTATTTTCTATTCTAATTATATCTATGTTTATAGCGTTTAATTGATTGTGTCTCTTGATGAATACACATTTAAATGTATAATACTTATCAAATCCTATTTCATTGTCAATATCACGGACCCTAATTTACTATGTATCAACCTAAATCTATCGAATAATTTATTCCATAGGCATGCCTACATACTTGTCTCCATAGAATGAAAATGTAATTTAAAACATATAAGTAATGCAAATTATTTTTTTCCATTATCAAATATTCTTGAGCTTGAAATCAGGGTTTTCAAATGAAAAATGATTTGTTTGATTTCAATTTAGGGTTTTAGCAAAAAAATTTGTTCGAATTCAATTTAGGGTTTCAAGAAGTAATTAGGGTTTTCAATGCATTTTTTTTGTTTCATTTCAAACTAGGTTTTTCAAATGATTTTTTTTTTTGGTTTGATTTAACAATTTAGGTTTCAAAAGCTAAATTTTGTTCTTAAGATGCGATTTAAGGTTGATTTTTTCATTTCAATTCAATATCTTGAGGGTTTCATTTAATTTTTTCTTCTACTTCTACAAATAATCATTTCTACTATTATCGGTAAATAAAATACATAAAATGCTAAATAAATTGAAAAAAAAATGCTAAAATCTATTATTGTATTAAAAAATTTAAAAAAACATGAAAAAAAGAAAAAAGATTAGGGGTGGAGGCGCACCTAGAGGTCATTGTCACCTCTTCCAAATTGGGATCCCATGCTCTGTGAATAACTGAGTTTCATTTGTTTTTAAAAATAAATACCACTTTAAAACGACATCCCATTTTGTAAAGATCGAGATCTCATTTTGCATCCGCTGGTTCGGGACCCATTAATAAATGGGATCCCGTTTAGAATTTAGGCTCGGGATCCCAAAGTTAAACGGGATCCCGTTTTTTAAAAGCAGGATCCCATTTATTAAAAAGAGGGATCCCATTTTTGGCAAGCCGATTTCATTTTTTTGCCTAAGGAAAAAACTAAGGCAAAAACTTCCACGTTTCATGGACTCATCTTTGTGCTTTTACCCTATAATGGATCATTAGTATTTTGATTCTAATTCATGAAAATTGGCAATATTTTTGTTTCAAAATTCTCCTTTTTATATAATTTGAGTTGAACTATGACTATCAAAGGTAGCAATTTTGTGTTCATACCATTTTGATATTACGTATACAATTAATTTTGATGTACCTAATAATTATATTAATTTTGATGTACCTAATAATTATAAATTTGGAGTTTTATCAAAGAATGTCATAAATAAATATGTTGTTTCAATGCTGGTGTACCTTTGATGAAAAATGTTGATTTGGGGTCTACAATTTATAGTAACATATAAATATATTACTACCAAGAAATATACCCTGGTTGATTCAAGACTTATTAGACAAAAGGAAGAGTAATAAAAATACTCAAAGTCAAGGAATATTATAT
>VDFB02346030.1:0-11068 GCA_007258455.2 Sequoia sempervirens | reverse complement strand
CAACTATAGTAATTCAAACTAATACATAAATCAAACTTTCACAAACTCCTTCATAAATCAAGCTATAACTATATAAGCTTGACTTCTCATAGTTTATAGTAAAACACTCAAACACTCATTCCCAAATATATAATTTATGCTAATATATCCCCATATATGGGTTTAATAATCAACTCAACATCTTACGCAATTTTCATGAATAAATGATCACAATCATAAAAAGCATCTAAATTCATCTTTCCAATCAATTCGAAAAACCCATAAAATCATGCAATCATTCCAACTTAAAATATAAAATAGAGTAGAAAACTAGCTTTCCTATAAATTAGATAGCTCCAATTGATTATTCTTATTTCCTAGCTCAACCTTCACCAAAACAGTTTGCAAGTGCCTCACTTGACCAATTCCCATAATGCAACTCTCACAATCCTCACTAAACTCAGTCTTAAAAACCTCACAAACTCACAACTTATTAATGTAGGAGAGTAACTCTTAGAAAATTCAAAAAATAAGAATGCAAGAACTTGTCCCAATGAAGAAGAATGCTCCCCTATTTATACAAAATCTTGAGCACTCTAAGGCTATAAACAAGCTCCCAATATTGCCACTTCTCACACTCAAAGGTTCGACTCAGCTATGAATATTCAAGGTTTCAAAATAGAAATGATGACTATTCTCTTATGCTTAGCTAGTCATTGTGGTCTCATGACAATAAATTGTTTTAATCATAAATACAAGGATAATGTTTCTACAGGTTGACCATTCCCAACCATCTTCATACTTGACTAATTCTCACATTCCACTTTCCTCATAGGCATGAATTGATATGAAAAAAATACTTCTAAAAGATGTGAACAATTCATAGTTTGGTGACACATATTTCCTTATGTACCCTATTATTTGGTTGTTGTTTGGTGCAGACTAAGTCAAAGCTCTTTATGTGGTGTTCTTCATTCTTCATTCACAACATTTTCCTAAGACTTCCATGTTATACTCATGCCATAGTTTTCTTTATTTCCATGTGCCATTTTCTAGTGTTGTCTTCGTTTTATATTTCCCAGTACTTTAAAAACATTTCATGTAATGTCTAGTTTATGCGTTGTTTCAAAATACTACATAATTCCCTTTATTTCAGCGCTTTATACTATATGTATAAGTTGTGTTTTATTCATAACATATATATTTTTTTATATGATATTATAAACATTTTAGTGTTGTTTTAAAATTATTTAAGATATAATATATATATATATACATTTATATAGTATGTATAAATAGTATGTATATATAGTATGTATATATTATATATATATAGTATAAATAGTATGTATATATAGTATTTATACAGTATGTATATATAGTATTTATACAGTATGTATATATAGTATGTATATATATATATATATATATATATATTATATATATATGGCTAGTACAGGGTCTTGGGGATCCAAACTAGGCCCCTAAGTGGCAGTGAAAATTCAAAAAAATAGAGTTATGCAACTTGACATAAAAAATTGAATAGGTTCTTAACATAATTTGAAAAATATGTAAGAACAAAATTTATAGAAAATTGAATGTATTTTCTAGGTCACTAGTCATTTTTTGGAAAAAAATAAATCTATTTTATGAAAATTTGAAATTTCAATGCAATAGTACTGTATTTTCAAGAAATTAAAAAAAAAAACTATGTTTTCAAGAAAAAGATAAGCAAGCGTATGTCTGACCACCCTAAGTACAAGAAAAAAATAATTATTTTTTTGAAACTTTTAATATATGTAGAGGACACATGCCTAGATGTGCCACATTTTTCTTTTTCATATAAATAATTAATTATAATTTTTTATTAGAACATTTTAAAATTATTAAAACGTGTTTGTTCGATTGCCATAACCTGGTCAAAAAATTATGAAATTCAATTTTTTTAAATCCTATAGTATGCAAAGAATAGAATGTGACACATCTTTTAGATTCAAAAAATGTAAAATAGTTTGAAAATTATAGAAGTTTTTCAATCAATCTATCAATCAGGATTTTAGTCATATGTATGTAGAAAATCAATAATAATTATCTATTAAATTCAAAATAAGGCATATCTTATATTGGTGGAAAGCTAACAATTTTTATAATAAAACCTTTTCATTTAATTAAATTCAAATAAAAAAAGTTTCTACAAAAGGGAGAACTTCAAAAAACTAAGGAAATTTGTAAACACGTTTTTTTAGTTGACTTTCCAGGTTTGGAAGTCCCGAGCCTACTGATTTTGTCATAAAAAATGGATATTTGTTAAAAATGATATCAGTTTGAAATGGATATCTATTAGAAATGGATATCCATTTGGAATAGATATTCATCTCAAACGCATATTATTATTATATGTACTATATTGTAAATAGTATATATTAAATACTACATATTATATTAATATTATGTAAAATATATTAATGTGTATTATATTATAATACATTTAATACATAATATATATTATATACTAAATTATAATATATATAGGGAGATGGAGGGAGTGGGAGAGACCCAATAGAGGGAGAGAGAGGAGTGGGAGATACGTGAGATAGACCTGAGAGGGAGATGGAGAGTGAAATAGACTTGAGAGAGAGAGAGAGAGATAGAAAGATAGAGATAATTGAGAGGGAGACAAAGAGAATGAGAAAGACCAAAGAGAGATAGGATTGAGAGACACACCTGAGAGGTAGATGGAGAGTGAGAGATACATGAGAGAGAGAGAGATTGAGAGAGACCTAAGATAGAGAGAGGAATGCGAGAGAGAGAGGGGGTGGGAGGGATAGAGGGAGGGAGAGACCTGAGAGGGAGAGAGAGGGATGAAGATAGAGTTTTATAGGTGGAGTGGACAGTGGAGGAAAGGTGAGAGAGAGAGAAGATGGGAGAGGGAGAGAGATAGAGATAATGGAAGAGGGGAAGGGAGAAAGGGAAGGGAATGGAAATGGTGGATAGAAGGGATGGAGAGAGTGGATGGAGGAAGAAGAAGAGGGAGAGAAAGAAAGAGGGAGGGAGACCTGAGGGGAGAGGAAGAGCACACCCAGATAGGGTGGAGTGGACAGAGTGGTTTAATCCAAGAGAGAGATAGCTGAAATGGGAGAGAGGAGAGGAGGAGATAGATAGAGAGCAGATAGAGAGAGAGAGAGAGACCTAAGAGAGAGAGACTTGAGAGAGAGAGACGACACAGTAGAGAGACCTTGAGAGAGAGACTGAGAGAGAGTGTGTGAGAGAGAGAGACCCAAGAGGGAGATGGAGATTGAGAGAGGGAGAGAGGGAGAGAGATGGAGGGAGAGACATAGAGTGGAGAGAGAGAGAGGGAGAGAGAACAAGAGATGAGGGAGACACCAAGAGGGAGGGAGAGACAGGGAGATATAGGGAGGGAGAGAGAGACGGAGGGAGAGGGAGGGAGGAAGGAGGAAGGGAGAGAGGGAAGAGAGGGAGAGAATGCAGGGAGTGGAGAGAGAGAGAGATAGTGGTGGAGACGGAGAGGGAGAGAGAGAGACCTAAGAGGGAGGGAAACTTGAGAGGAAAAGAGAGAGGGAGATGGAGGGTGTGTTTGTGTGAGAGAGAGAGAGACCTAAGAGAAAGAGAGACTTAAGAGAGAGAGAGGGAGAGAGGTAGTGGGAGAGACCTGGGAGAGAGGAGATAGGGAGTGGGAGGGAGGAAGTGACAAAGGGGGAGAGAGAGAGAGAGATAGAGAGAGAGAGAGATGGAGAGGGAGAGTGGGAGAGTGAGATATTGAGGGGGAGATATAGAGCGTGAGAGAGAGAGAGGGAGAGGGAGAGGGAGTGGGAGTTGGAGGGATGAGAGAGAGATGGAGAGTGGGAGGGACCTAAGAGAGAGAAAAAGAGAGAGCGAGAGAAAGAGAGAGAGGGAGAGAGAGTGGGAGGGACCTAAGAGAGAGATAGAGGGTGTAAGACCCTATCCCTTGTGGCCTTGTTGATCCTATTAGTTATTGATTGTTTATATGCTATATTCTATGTTCTTTTATGTTGGATAGTAAACATGAGTGATGATTGTTGCTATACCTTGAAGATGGTCATATTCCTAATTAATCCTATCTAATAGTTGTGAATTCTTGTGATATTCAAATGAGTACCATTCTTTGTCTACATAAATATGCAATGATTAAGATTCTTAGTTAATAAATTATTGTGTATTAAGTGGATTACATTATGTTAGGTGATTACATATTGTAGATGTGAATGGGTGTGATTATGAAGAAAATTATTGATATTCAATGTTACTAATAGTAGTAAGCATTATATGTTAAATATTCTATTGGCATTAGCAGTGATATTTTGATAATAGCTAGTATTCACTCAATTGTTCCTTGACTCTATAATTTAGGTATCATACAAGTAAGGAGTATTACTATGTAGATTAGTAGATCTATTTTTCTAGTTGATTATTATTCTTAGAATTTTTAATCCATGAGTCATTTTTTTAATTATTGTTAATCATGAGTAATACTGACACACTTTCTTAGTTGAGTAAATAGATAAAAATTGGCCAATGTTGATAAAGGGGTCACATAGTTACTTCCTTTATTGTATCCTTGTGAAATATTATTCTTGTGATGGGCATGTGATTTAATCTTGTTTTGTCTAGTATGGGTTGTTTATATGTGAGAGATGTTTTATTAGTCC
Organism: Sequoia sempervirens; assembly: GCA_007258455.2. Classification (NCBI taxonomy): domain Eukaryota; kingdom Viridiplantae; phylum Streptophyta; class Pinopsida; order Cupressales; family Cupressaceae; genus Sequoia; species Sequoia sempervirens. The sequence continues at coordinate 6,401 of VDFB02346030.1, read as the reverse complement.
TTTGAGTCACTTTATTAATTTTATCTCTTATTTTATGTTTTATGAAGTCTTTATGTGGTCTTATTTGTTTAAAAAGTTCCCTAGGTGATAGGTTTATGGTGTATGGGTATTTTTATTCCATAAAATATTTTTTTATAAAGTCTAAAACCCACTCTAATTATCCACTTATGAAAAGTAACAAAAATTGGAGTTGAAAGGGTGGTTGGGAAATTGAAAAGGTGGTTTCCTTTTCCCCTTCCATTTATTTTTTTATTTGTGTGGAGTGGGGCAATTTTCACTATTTTTCTTTATGTATTGTTTTGGAGTTTATGTTGATTTCCATTCTTCATTTTGAGTTCTTGTCATGTTTGTGAAGAGGAAGGAGCAATGGAAGAGAGTGCTTGGAGATATTTTCCACAAGTTGGATATAAAAATTTCTTGGTGAGGTATAACCTTTTAGTTATCTATCTTTGTTGATTTCTAAATGAGTTTGTTGTCATATTGGTCTTTCTTGAAAAAAAATATATGTGAAATTTAACATTGAATCTCTTGCATGGCTGTTAATAGTCTATTGGGGCTTGCATTTGGTTGATTCTTCCAGCTCGTTTAGTTTAATTTCATTTATACCATTTTTGTGTGTTAAAATAAAGAAATATGAATGCAAAAGGTTGTGAATTGCAAAGTAGATAAAGTGTAAACTTTTCTATGAATCCTTGTGATTAGTGGTTGTAATTTATCAATTTTAGCTATGTGGATGTTATATGTTACACTTTGGTTGTGGATCCTATTTGGAAAGTAACTTTGTGGAAGTGCTATGTGACCCTAGCTTAGGGGTGGATTAAATATAAATCCTATGGTTGGGTGGAGATCCCATTGGAAAATATTATTTTTCTTATTTTTGGATCTTTGTATTTTAGGTACATTTTTTGAATAAGAAATATTATAATGGGACTTTCAACCTATGGATTTCAAGAGTGAAACATAATGGTCTTGTGAGGGTTTGCAAAGTTATTAAGAACCTATGAATATTTTTTCATTTAGAGTTCAATTATGGTTGAAGGTGTTATACTCTACTTGTTAAAATGAAATATGAAGGATAAAGGTTATTTGATTTTATCTTGGAATATTATAGAATTCAAAGGATAAGATTAACTTAGGAAAATCCAAGTTTTGATGAGAAATTTTATGTATAGGAAGTTGTTATGTAAATGTTTAATAGATACATTTTCTAACTATGCTTAATTTTATTTGAGTAAATTATCTAATTTATATTCTAGGGTATTTATGCTATAGAAATAATCAATAATAAGTTTAGAAAATAATATCAAAGAATTATTCTAACCCACTTAAATAATCAATTGTTGTGGTTATAATATCAAGTTGAAAGTAGTTTCACATATTTAATCATTAGAAATCATAAACATACTATTGGAATATATAAATTAATGTGTTTTCCAATTATTAATCTTAGAAAAACATATTGATAAAACAATATCATTAACCCATATCACCAATTATGATTTATTAAGAAAACATTGACATCCTTATTCACAATAAAAATCTATCATAAAACGGTCTTACAAATATGTTCACAAAAAATGAAAGACAAAGAGTTAGATGATAAAGGGCTTTTAGAAATTGAGTATTTTCAAAAAATATTAGAAAATCAAAAAAATATAGTAAATTTAATAAAAATTATCTCTAAAATATTATCATCTACTACTTTAAAACTAGAACAACAAATTCATTAAAACCAAGTTAGGTGGATATAGGAGAAATATAAATGAACTCTTCATTTAGCAAGATAAAAAAATGAGTAAAATAAGTTACATGGATACTTAAGTTATTTTTTTTTAAATTAGTTTCTAGTTATCCATTAAGAGCCTTACTTGAATAGTGATTAGAAAAATTGGTTCCAAATTGTTGATATAATTTATTCTTTTATTTTCAGATAATGTTAAGTGTGAAGTTGGTAATTCTATCTTTAATAAATAAATAGGGATAATACTAAATGGGAAGTCAAGGGGGGGTAGTAGACTAATATCGAGGATTGGAGATAGTATTATTGTAATGTTCATAACCATAGGAATGGTAACAAATAAAGGTAGTCCTAATTCTAATATGGATGTTCTTGAAAATTATGTTACTATGGAGATTTAATGCTAACCTTACCAATAATATGTTCCATGTTTGTGTGTCATTTAAATGAATACAAATGATGTTTTCAATTAGTCTAAAGTTGGTACAGTAATGTTTTATTTTAAAAAGGAAGAAATAAATTGTTTGGAGTGTAAAGACCCAAGATGGAGATGGAAAGTGAGAGAGAGATAGGGAGAGAGGGGAAGAGAGGGAGGGGGAGAGAGAGAGTTGAAAAAGAGAGACCTAAGAGATGTTTCAAGAATGGAAAGATTGAAGTTGATGTCATTGATGTCAACTGGTCAGCTGGTTATCTACTAGTTAATGTTGGTTGTATGTCTAGGATATTGAGAAAATTGTAATAAAGATATATTATAGGTGTTTTGTGGTTGCTCCAATTTTTGGCCCAGATTTTCTCCTATGATTGTGTGCTTCATATATATTATTCATGATTGTGAGAAGATTTTATATTTATATTCTTGGTTGTTGGTTCGTGGTATAGTGCAAGTTGTGTTCACCAGTTGTCAATTGTGGTTCTCTTTGATTTTGATTGAGGTCTAATAGAAATGGTGTTGGTACAAATTTTTGTTTCATGAAGTCTTATGATGTATGGTTCTAGAGTTGAGTTTCCCTACTTCTATTGAAGTTATATTTGGCATTTGGAAAGTTTGCGCTTAATGATTCTATGTGTTTTACACTGGTGTGGCTGACCTTTTGTGAAATATTGCTTTCGAGAATGATGAAGTGTATTGGATCTATGAAGCATATGTTTGGGTTTCCCTCATTCTAATTCCACCCTAGGATATTTGGCACTGACCTAATGTGAATTTAAATTTGAATTTGGATAGCTCACTTTATATATATTTCAAGTTGAAGATGGTATAAATACAAGGAGAGCTAATAATGAAAAATATATAAGATCAAAGAAGAAGTGTGATAATAGAAAAAAAAAAGTGTAGTTTTGTGTGACATGGATTCTATTCAGTAAGAGTGTGTGTTGAGAGTGTGGAAGATCAATGTGAAGCTTAATACTAAGTTTTCAGATGCAGTGAGTAGAAGGAAAACTCTAGCATTCATGCAATTTGATCAAGTGACTATGGTGGAATCCTTTGTTGCATTGGGATTATAGTCTCTCTATAAAATATATTATTTATCTTCTTTCTATCTTTGTGGTAGTGAGCCCTCCAGGTTGTAGCCCTGTGAACAGTGAGTCCTTGTTTTAGGAAGTGAGCCTTTTTGTAATTAATTTTTATTTTCTCTACAATGTGAGTTAACCCTCACCATGATTTTTCTATCATTGGGTTTTCCATGTAAATATGGTTTTAATGTGTTTATGTGTTGGATTTGAGTTTTTTGCATTGGCATTTGATGATTAATCATTTAATCAGTATTAAGTGTTATTTCTAACAATTAAATTAAAGATTTAATTCTGTGACAACTAATTCACCCCCCTCTTAGTTGTCATGTTCAACAAGAGAGAGAGAGGGGGGCCAGATGGAGTGGGAGAGACCTGAGAGGGAGAGAGAGGGAGAGATACTTAAGAGGTAGAGAGAGGGAGATGGAGAGTTTGTGTGAGATAGAGAGAGAATCGGCTCAGGAGAAAGCAAGACAATGAGGGAAGGATCCTGAAAGGAAGAAAAGATCGAAGATCGTCAAAGGAAGTCGGCTCAAAGGAAAGATATGGAAAGATAAAGGAATCGAAAGATCGTCGAGATCCGTCGAGGAAAGATAAAGTCGGGCAAATGAAGAACGTCCACTTCCTCCTAGAGACTTCCTAGCGATGTTGTCAAGCACCAGATTTCAAAAAAAATTGTTAACACTATCATTGACACCAAGCAACTCATTGGAAGGCACTTCTCTGATTCTTATGTGTAGCATAACCTAAAATTATGTCATTTACCATCATCTAATGGAAGGATGATAATCCTCTCATCTAAGGACCACTTACAAAGGAGAAACTAAGTTATTTGCACTTGAAGAGATATCATCCATGTTGCTCATGAAAATGAAGAACATTTCTAAAAAAAGCCTTGACTGCAAGGTGAAGAATGTGGTTATTACTATGCTTTCTTATTTTCATGATGTCTAGATGAGGGCCACCAAGGATGTTGGTAAGATTGCAGGCCTCAATGTCATGCTAACAATTATCGATAATATGGCCACATCTATAAATTATGGCCTTCATGATATATACACTAGAGAAAGAAGCATTCTCATCTTCGATTTAGGTGGAGGTATGGTCGACGTATCGGTTCTTTCTATTAGAAAGGGTAAAATTTTCATCAAGGCTGTAGAGCAAATATGCATTTGGGAGGTTAGAATTTTGATAATAGGATGCTTAATTATTGTGTTCAAAAGTTAATTATAAAATAAAAATTGGATATCAGTAGTACTACTAGAGCTAGAGAGGGAGAGAGTATAAGATATATAATATATAATATATATAATTTTGGAATTAGGGAACACTGAGAGGGTAGGTGAATTAGTGTTCTACAAAATTTAACTTTATTAATCTAATTTTTAAACCACTTACAAAATTTAACTAAAAGAAAGATGTAAGCACATAAAGAAATCATCCACAAAACCATAACACAAGGATTTTTATGTGGAAACCCTATTAGGGGAAAAAAATGGTGGAGGTCAATCCACAATTTGAGTACTCAAATATAAGTGTTTTACAAATGGGGAATGTACATGCATTTAGGCACACTGCCTAGAGATCACTACTCAGATACAAAAAGAAGACTCAATGTATTACAAAATATTTGGATTACATCCAAAAGATTTGAAATGAGAAAGTAGCATCTACTAATGCCAGATTATAGTTTTGGTTAAGCTCATTAGTCGCATTCTTGAACTACTTTTCTGATTCTTCTCTTATGCTTTGTCTTCCTTCATTCACATCATAAATCCCTTTATGCACAAGTGAAACTATGCATAATCACTCTAATATCCTTCTAAATTTTGTAACATACTTCACACATACAAATTCGCATACCAAAATTATATAAATGATCACTTATATATGTCTGTAACAAAAGTTTTAGTCAACCATATGTCAGCTTCAATAAAACATAAAATATTTTCCATTTTTTGGCTCAATCCACAAATGATTTTTAATGTGCATCATTCAAATTCAGCCAAAGCATAGTGAGCACCCAAAACAAAATCCTAAAACTCGAAAATACTTCAAAAAAATTTGTCTCAAACATTTGCAACACACCACATTCACTTAGTCCGCCTTCTAGTAATTTTAAGTAGAAAATCAATCAACTAGATCTCCTAAATCATACACCAATTGATGCAATGAGAAAAAACTCAAGAATAAGATATTCCAAATACCCAATGAAGTTCCCCAAGATTCACAACCCGAACTGATAAACTAGTAATGCAAATGGATTAACAGATTCAACTTTTGTCGAATACCCTATTCTTTATTGTCTCCCTATATGGATAGATACTAAAGTGTGAACCAAATCAGTGAATTATGTTACTATCAATGACAACACCAGAAGTCATATACTAACAATTTTCCCCTTTGGAATTGATGGCAACACTTAGTGAAAAATGACTAAGTGTCAGAACCAATATACTGCAATCCTTCAAGACTTCAAAAAGTCATAGCTAACACAACTACCCCTAAATTTGATAAGAATTTTTTCACTAGTCTCTCACCCCCTTTGACATCAATGAAAAACTGATAAGAAGGATTTTCTTACAGTATTCCCTTTTGAAGTGTAACCAGAAACTTTTTCAAAAACTGGTTCAAAATTTTGAAGAAATACAACTGCTACTTGGGTTAGAAAATTATTTTTGTATTTCTCCTTTATCACTAGAAGAAAATTCTTCCATGCTTCTACTGCAATCCCAGTGATTATGATCAAGTTGTTCTTTTTAGATTTCTAGATGATAATCTTGATGAGGGATTCTAGAATGGTGATGGCTTCTTCTAATGTCTCTCCTTTCCTCAGTATCTCAATTAATTGGTCCAGCCTGCATTTTATTATGTCCTTTACTTTCCAAAAGGTGTCAAAAATCCTATTTCTAATGTTTTGAAAATTTGTATTCTTTGGTTGTAATTCTTGAATCCTTTTCTTAATTGCACCATCTTGATCTTGAAACATTTTAAAATCTTGTTCAATACTGTTCAGATCTATTTCAATTTATTCCAACTTTTCTTTGTAGTTGTTGATTGCACAAGGCCATCAAAGACAATAGTTATAGATGTTGTTTGCTGTGTTTATGCATTTCCTTAGCTAATTCATGTGCCTTTTAGCTTGGAGAGA
>VDFB02346029.1:0-42098 GCA_007258455.2 Sequoia sempervirens | reverse complement strand
TTAAACCAAACAAACCATTAATTCTATATTTCCATTATTGTTAAAATAAATTAATTCATAGAGAATTATTTAAAATCCAAAATATTTCATTATTCTCCTCTATCTCGCTAAAGAATTAAAAACACCCTTATATCTAAAAAATTAAAAAAAAACCAAAAAATTTCCAATTTTAGTAGATTATAACAATTGTCATAATTTTCCATTTTTGGTAATTTTGCATACATATCCCTTTGAGCTTTGTTTTTTCCTTACAAAATACTAACACTATGGTGACATTAAATTTCAACTTATAATTAAAATTTGAAATGTGAGTTCCAAGTTATTAAAGAAAACAACTTTTAAAAAACTTGAAAAAACAATAAAAGCTGATTTTGAGGGCCACCAAAAAAATCTTGGATCATCAACAATCTAAGAAAATCCTCATAATGCACCTTCATGTCAAATTTTAGCTCAATCATAATTTTGAGTCAAAATTTATGACCCTTGGAAGCCCCTACATCAAAAACATAGGTGCCACTTCATAATTTGAGACCAAAAATTAACATCTAAATCACAAAAACTGACAATAACTTCATGAATTTGTTAGTAAAGGGAAGTGGGTCCCACTAGGAATGCTAAAATTAAGAATTTGAGGAAATTTTGAAGGAAAATTAAGGAAGAAAAAAAAATACAAAGCATAATATCTTCACCTAGAATCCTTGCTTCTCTCCTTGATGAGTGAAAATGAAGTGCACCCTTATTCCATTTAATGTTTTCTTTGATGTTGATATGTGGATTGCTCAGAGCTCTAGCATAACCTCAATAATATTTCTAATAATAATGATAGGCTTGATACAATAGATATTTTGATACCATGTAGGTATGATAGCTTGATAAGTGATGAAAAATAAGGATGAGAGGCTCTAGATATAGAGTCTTGAAGAGGAAAAATCAATGGTTAGAAATGATTGATGATGGATGGCTAATATTAGTAGAGGATTAGGGTTTGTATCAAGGATGCAATCATATGATGAGTGCCACATGATGTAAATGATATAGGTTTAGGATTGAGTTAAAAAAAAACCCTTATGGAAATGGCTAGGATTAAGAGGTTAAATGAGATGAGTGGATAAGATGAAAGGATAGTTTTAATTTTGGATAGGTTTCTAGGTTCAATAAATATTGATAAATATTTAGTTAGACATGTGAAGGGGACATTTTTCATATGAGGAAAAATTTAGATTATGATCCATGTGAACAAAATTAAGGACTAAGATTAGATGGACAAGGATAGATAATAAAGGAAAATTAACTAGTTAAATAAAATATTTATTCAACTAATGGGATCATGATGAAAGGATAAAAAATAATTAAAAAAAATGATAAATATTTATTTAATTAAAGGATTATGATAAATATGGGAAATCATGGGAATAATTAAATAAATAAAAGACATTTATTGAATCGATGACTTATGATAGGTCAAAATGAGGTGTGCTAGGGTAAGGTCATATTTTAGGTGTCTATAAGATGATATTAGAAGCAAGGATTTATTACATAATTTTCATATAACTCCATCACAATACTCTTATTTTAATGAGAAGTATTGCAATCATAAAGATTAGATGAAGGGTACTAAATAGAAATGAGATCCATTTTGTCAGCTACATTAATACTCATGAAAGATGTTGGAGAACCTTCATGCCATAACCAAAAGACTCTAAGTAGATGGTATTATGGAGCACACATAGGTCGAAGCTTTTATAGGTGTCTCTAATGGATCAAGAGTAGTTGTAGAAAAGAAGATCATTGGTTTAAGATAGGTTGTTGGGGTAGAAAATTAATTTTTGGTGGTGGGAATGTACACTATTTAATTCTATGGATTAATTCCATATAGAGGTTTCTAAGATGCCTTAAAATTAATTGAGATCAAGATACAAATAAATGTTTATTTGTAAGAAGGAAAATTGGAAATTTTTAGATGCCTTATTAGACATATTGATTGTCAATCATGTTATTCAAATAGGTTAATTGAATATACTTTTCACTATTTATTTTGAGTAAGGGAACTCAATTTGGTAGCAATGGAATACAAAAAAGACCATTCTTGGTGAGGTGTGTAGAAGGTCTTATCTATTGGGATAACCAAGTGCAAACAATCTATCATACACCTTATCATTGAAAGAGACATTTCAATTAGTATATGACTAAATTATAGTTATTCCATAGCCCCCATACAATCTGATCATTTCAATTGGTCAAATGTTACAACCTTAGGTACTATAATAAGAATCTTTGGGATAAAAACAAGCTACCACAATAGTGTGTCCCACTTCTAGGACATCTTTATTTTTTCTTGAAATCACATATTTTTAATTTTTTTAATGATTTAATCCTTGAGGGGTTCCATATAAAAGTTTCTAATTGAAGAGGGTTAGATAATACCCCCTTGGATATAACCCAAACTCTAGTCTTAAATCATACCCACAATGGAATCTCCTTCACACCTATCAAAACGCTAACAAAAAACAACTTTTCTTTATATTTTTAGGGATCAAATAAATTTATTTAGATTTTTTGTTTTGTAAGTATGCAACCCTTATTATATGCTTCCCAAAAAGTATAATTTTTAATATTTATAATTTTATTATAATATTTATGTTTTATTTCTTGTGAATGTAGGTTTTTCACTAAACATCAAGGTATTTGTTTCAAAAACATGGAAAAATAGAAAAGTAAAGAAAATTTCTAAAAATTATATGTGCCCTAGGTATTGATGTGCTTGTTTCAAAAAAAAAAAAAAACATACAAAATAAGTTATGCATTATGGCATACACCTATATCCAAATTATAATTACCCTAACTTAAAAAATTAATTAAAAAATATGCAAAAAAAATTATGAAAAATTATCCTTGCACTAGATATTGATGTTAAAAACTATATTTTAAAAATATAGTTTTATCATTTCTATAAAAAAAGTTATGCATTACGAAAAAAATGCCACTTTTAAAAATGTTGTTTAATATAAAACCAAGTTATTAAAAGTTATGTAAAAAATATTCATAATTTATTTCTAATATTTTTTAAAAATATACATTTCACTAGTTCACATCATCTCCAAATTTTTAATGGTTTAGTTACTATAGGTTTCATAATGTGAAAGTTTAATGAAAAATGTTGTTTTCATTATCCTAATTTGGAAAAAAAGTGAGACACAATATTGTGGGATGACCCTCGGAGATTCTTTGTATATCACATTCCATGAATTGGATCATATATTATTATGAGTAAAAAAAAAGAGTGATATTGGGGTTTATAAGTAAAAAATGTAAATTTCTTGATTATATGTTCATTAACACTATGATCAAAGAGTTACATTCTAGTTTGATGGTGTATTCATGAGGTGTGGCATATGCGTCTAGCTAGACTACTATAATTTACAATTGAAACTCATAATTTTTATTACATAGTTTTAGAAATAATTTGGTGGTTTCTTGTTTGTCCATTTCCTATAAATGAAGAGCTTGGAATTTATTAAGTTAGCACTATTTTATTTGACAAGAACATAATACCTTAATTGCACTAGGCATCAAGTTAAAGATCTTACTTAGTATAAATGCATTATAATATTATTTCTTGATAATATAATAAGTGTTTTTATTGTTTTTAAGGTGTTTTATTGTAAGGATTTCCAAGAGTAAACCTTGTGTTATTGGGTCATTATTTTCATTCTAATAAAGTATTTAAAATATTGTAACCTATATTGCATAGTTCTCTTAATATTGTTGCATTTTCCATTTATGAAATCCCAAGTATTTAAGGTTTGATAACTTAGTTCACATAATTTTATTTAAGGATAAAATGTGGTTAATGTTGAATGCACACAAGAAAACTGAGAAGGGCGATGAATCAGTTATACATTAAAACATCAAAACCCTCATAAACATTTAGATCCACATCAACTTAATTAACACTTAATCTATTGGAATGGTTTAGCATGAAAGAAAATAACAAAAACTGAAACACATCAACACCATGCATAATAGAACACCAAATTTATGTGGAAAAACCAAGAATAGAAAAATCATGGTGAGGATTAGCTCATAATATAAAGTAATTGCAAAACCAAATATAAAGGGCTCACTTCCCAAAAGAAAGAAGGGCTCACTGCTAGACTACAAAAAATAAGAAAGAATGTTCCTTTTTAGATGAAAGGAAATAGCCTATATATTTATATGAATATAAAATTAGAAGATTACAAAATATGATTTTTAGGCTCTTATCTACCAGATTTTACAATATGTTGATCTTACAGATGTTAAAAACTATCACTGTTTGCTTACTAATCTACCCTTTTCCCTTACAATATATATTTCAACTATGATTAGCCCATCAAAATCACAAAATTAGTAGACTATTTACTTGATAATCCCCTATTTACAATCATTTACAAAATAACTTGTAAGTATATGATAAACCCACTTTGCATCTATTTTAAAAAACTTCAGAAGCACCCAACCCTTATTCCTCTGTGCCATTGACTTGAATTTCATTTTCCCCCTGCTTCTCTTGGAGACCTTAATTGTCTTTCCCTAGAAGTAGAGCATTTATATTTGGAAGACCCCCATGCTGAGGATGAAGAAAGGAGCTAGCACTATCCAGGTTGAGCCTTAACTAAAAGCCATGGTTGACTTAACAAACACCCACCACTGTCTGATACTCTTGAATTGCTTGTACAGGAAGAAAAATTAGTGGATGTTGATTCTCATGAGAGATGATGGTCAACATAACATTGAACCTTCTCTTTATCACTTCCACCATATCATCTCGCACCACCCCACCATGTTTGTCCAAGGATAACTACAAATACCTAAAACTCTGCATTTCCAAAGTGTTCTCCATTGCATCCAAGATAGAAATGTAAACATTACCACTCAGAAGGAAATTTTGTGGGAATAAGCCACCAACTCGGCCTTGATCCTTCCACAAGTCATAGGCTTGCACTACCTTCCGAAGTCTATTATCCAGAAAAAAACTTCCCTTATCACCTTGTGAGCAATTAGCTACAACACTTGAAGTGACTAAACTAAATCAAAAGTGTTTGAAAGAAAGATGGATATCAATTGTGAAGGGAAGACACACCTTCTTTCTTGGGGGTATAGGATTTCATCCCCCAATATCCTTTGTACACTTTTGCAAAATTGGAAAAAATGTGATTTGAAAAACTTACCAAGATCTGCATCTCTGATTGAATTAGAAAAGGGCAATTCCCATTCAATAATAGGCAACCAAACCCTATAGTTATGCGGTAGATATTCAATGGTTTCCCTTCTACACACTTTGCAAGCCTTCCAATTATATTTAATTTCACCTCCCTCATCCAAGGAAGGTGCTTGTTGCATTTCACCAATCATGAAACACTATAAATTTTGGTAAATAAATGCTTTACTCTGAAACAAACTCTGCAAAGCAGATGGCCCAACACAGGTATGCCACCATGTCCTTTATCCATGTTGGCTTATGTCCATCTACTTCCCAAGAAATAAACACCCTAGCATAGAGTTAATGCAACACCATCATTAGGTAGAAATTTTTGTATCATTCTTGTCCTACAAACATAGAAAATAGATATTAGCTTTTAAAAAACATGACCGCTTCACTTGCTTGAAGCAATCCAATTTTCTTTGAGAGGAGTTCCTGCCATCAAAATCAATTACAAATGGTACCAAACTCCCTTGGGACTCAAAATTTTTCTAACATTTACACATTTGGCACATAAAATCACACTCCTTGTGATTATCAAATCACTCTCCTTTTGATTCCCAAATATAATACAAACAACCACCATTTTAAAATGATGAATGAGCTATCACTTATCTTATTTTTTAATGATTACTCAACCAAACAATTAGTCTTGAATTAAGCACATTCGAACCCTTACTTAAAATTAGCTTCAATAACAAATTCTCTTATTATTTTTGCTAAATTTGGAAAATCATTTAGCTTGTTGTCACCTTCCTTTATATAAATCTCCTCCTTATCACACCCCAAATTAGCTAAGTAATCTGCTAGCATGTTTCCCTCCTAGTATGTATAGAAAATTTGATAGGATTAAAAATCATCCAATAGTTTCCATACGTTTTGCATTACATATCTTATATTCCAACTAAAAAACTCCCTTTCTTTGCATGCATTTACAATTAAAGAAAGAAGAATTTTACAGTGAGAAATCCATCTCAATGCAATAGAAAAGGTCCACCACAACATCACCAACACATGCGCAACACCTCTGAATATTGTAAACACCTTTTGATCACTATTTCTAGTAGTCTAACTCATTAAGCTTGCACTATACTTCACAAATTCAAACTTCACAGCTCTAAAATTTGTGTCTCATGCTTCACAACACAATTCTCCATCAACTCAACACTTATTTATACCATCTTCAACCTTGAAAACATTCTCTAAGGTTGACTATGCACCTCAACCATAAAAATTAAAATTAGGTAAACACTAAGAATTATTGTGATGGAAAATAATTAAGGTGGACCATACCACATCTTAACTCAGACCTAAATCATACATATACACCATGCTACACTTCTTGAATCACTGAAGAAAATCCACAATTAGTGTTAACACCCAAGGTCAATCTAACCTGGGTAAACACCATTAACATTTAAGTACATGATTCCTAAAATAAAATCTTGATGAATCATAGACCACACACCACACTTGAACATAATCTAGAATATTTCACAAACACCTTGAAATCAAAAATAATCCTTCACAATAACTTTCACTTATAGAAAAAACTCATCCTGTTCACCTAGATAATATTCCACATATTGTAAGTCACGAAATCACATTGTGGAGCACTAGACTATGAGAAAATTTAATTGAAGGTAGATATGAACCTTATCAGAAAAATTTCACAACCACAAGAATGAAAATCAAAATGCCAAGAAATTTAGAGCAAAACCATTTCTCCCAGACAATGTTGCAACATAGTTCACACACTAGTGAACATAACTTCTTCTGTACAATGATATAAACCAAGAAATTCTAGCTATAGAACCTCTAAAAACATTTTACCAACATATCCAAACAAAAAGGTAGATATTTAACACAAAAGAAATGCAAAAAAATAGAACACCACTCTGTACACTAGAACACCTCTACAACACACTATTTTCCCCTTTTATCCATTTTTTCTCAAAATCACTTGGAAACCAAGCATCAAAGACACATAATCATTATCTTCAACATTTCCTCATAATGACTAAGCTAATTGTAACATGAAACTAAACTATATATCCGTAAATAGAAGCTTATCAAAGCAATGCTAGAGGTTCACACCAGTAGCACTTACAAATGACAACATAATGAAACTAATCAAAGCATCATAAAAAGTTCTCAACCATCACCAATCATAAATGACAACACAAACATAAGCTTGTTGACATTAATGACAACACCAACTACTCATACTTGCAATAATCTCCCCCCCTTTTTCATTGATGGCAACACATGACAAACATAACAACTCTAATCACCAACATACAACTCCATATCAACTCTTCTTTACCCCTTAAATAATCCTTTTCAAATTACTTTCTCTCCTTTAATTTTTCACATTACTCTCTCCCCCTTTGATATCAATGGAAAAGAGAAACATATTTGCACTGCCTTTGATATCAAACATACATACTTTCTCTCTTTATTGCTTTGCATACTCTCCCTTAAGAGCACACAACAAACTTTATCAACTAGCAACCACTGCACATATCCTTTGACACAAATGACAAAGGACAACACCAACCTACACCGACACTAACTCTCCTTGACAATAACAACTAGAAAAGCACTACCTACTTCCCCTAAGAGGTTAGCCTCCAATACCAGTCCAGAATAAGGAATGAATCTTTAAATCTACTGGATTGATGCATATCCTTATGCATCTAGTTAAAAGGAGGGGAAATCACCCCCAACTTCTCGTAAATATACTTAAAAGTATCCTTAGGAAGATCCTTAGTGAATATACCAACAACCTGATCCTTTGTAGGCATATACTAAAGCTTTGCTTCATTCTCTACAACCTTCTCTCTCAAAAAGTGATACTAGATTGAGATATGTTTTATCCTTGAGTGCATCACAAAATTATTTGAAATGTTAATAACACTTGTATGGTCATAGAAAATAGAAATTGGTTCATCATAAACAACTCTGATATTATTCATTTTTTTCTTCATTCACAATAACTCTGTGCAATAATATATTGCTACAATATATTCTATCTCTCTAATAGATAAAGATACTTAATCTTGCTTCTTGCTCAACCAAGACACTAATCTACATCCAAGAAAGAACACACCACCACTTGTACTTTTTGTATCATCAACAAATCCTACCCAATTTACATTTGTATAAGCACTTAGAGAAAAAAAAAATTCCTTTGGATACCACAAGCCATGTTCTGGAGTGCCCTTTAAGTGTCTAAATATTCTCTTTATTACTACAACATGTAACTCTTTAGGATCTTCCTAAAATCTAGCCCCAAGAGAAACTACATGCATGATATTTGGTCTAGCAATAGTTAGATATAGTTGTCCTCCAATCAATGATCTATACTTTGTTTGACCAGCCTTAGGAGATTCATCATTCTTACTTACCTTTCAACAAATAACCATAGGAGTACATACTAATTTAGAATATTCCATTCCAATATTTTTCAACATTTCCTTGACATAATTTGATTGAGAAATGAATATGCATTTCTTTGTCTGATTAATTTGAAGTCTAAGGAAGAAATTCATCTCCCCAAACATTTATACATACCAAACTCTTTCTGCATCTCTTCTACAAATCTCTTGCAGTTAGATTCATTTCCTCCAAAAATTATATAATTAGCATACACAACCACAATCAAGATTTTATGTTTTCCAACTTTGAATTAGATATTACTATTTTTTGTACCTTTATTGAATCCTTGCTATATCAAGTACCTATCCAACCTCTCATGCCAAGCTCTAGGATCTTGATTCAATCAATATAATTCATTTCTCAATCTATAGACCATATCCAATCTATTTGATAACTGAAATCTTTTTGGTTGTTCAATGTATACTTCTTTTTCCAACTCACCATTCAAGAAAAAAGACTTCACATCCATCTAATAAAATTTGAAATCTTTGTGTGATGAAAAATCTAGAAACATCTTGATATCTTCCATTCTTTCCACTGGAGAAAATATTTCCTCAAAATCTATTTCTTCTACTTGTGAGTAACCCTTATACACAAGCCTTTCCTTGTTTCTTAATACTTCTCCATTCACATTTAGTTTGTTCTAGAAGACCCACTTAGGTACAATAACATTTTTGTTTGTTGGTCTTGGGATAGTTCCCAAGTCCAATTCTTCTCAATCTATATTAGTTCTTCTTCCATAGACTTGATCCAATACATATCCTTCCATGTTTCAATCACTATTTTAGGCTCAACTTTAGAGATTAAATATAGATTTACCTATTCTTCAGCCATATAAGCTTTTATTATTGTCAACACACTTTGTCACCAATGATTTGATCTTCAAAATGATTCTTTTGCACATACTTAGGAGTCTTAGGGATCTTTTTTGGAGCTTCTTCCTCTTCAATTTGAACTTTTTCCTTGTCTTCATCTCTACCATTTTCTCTACAATAGGACTAATCTGATTCATATAAATATATCACCATAAAATTCTTCTATAAGTCTTCATCCACTTAACACTTGAACTCTTGACAATCTTCTTCAATCTCTTGTTGTAGCACTAGTAATCTTTTCTTCTTGTAGAATATCCAAGGAAGATACTTTCATCATTTGCTTCTAAACATTGAACTATTTGATAGTAGGAATCCTATACAATAACTCAGGGGAGTCTTTGCATTGTTTTATCTTGCTTGAACTTTGTTAAGAATGTACACAATAGTGTGAATTTCTTCTCTACAATAGACTTTTGGTAGGCTTTCCTCTGATGTAGAGCCAAGGTGGAGAAGGCTCAAAACTAAGCATACCTCAATAAAACATCAACCTTTGAAATCTCAATAAACCACATTGAATCAACTAACACTATCAAGGCCATAGACTCCAAATCTTACCAAATAGGATTATCTTTTAGAGAAGGCCACCAAAAGACCAACTCAACATCAACTAAGCATCCTTTCATACCATAATAAAATTCCAAAACCAATCACACAAGGTTTCTTTGCAACAATGTTGAGAAACACCAAACCAACCTGTGGAAAGGCTACTAGAATTAGCCCTATTTTACAAAAAAACTATCTCACAAACACTGCCCCTTCACAAAATCACACCAAATAGTCAAAAATTATGTGTCATAACTTCAAATTTCACAATTTATTTCTATATTCAAGGCCTCTAGGGTGTTGCTCCAACAAACCCTCCAAATCACACCCAAAAACCTAGGGTTATCTGTATCTTCACAATTTCAAGGTTTAAAAATGAAACCAAAGTAACAAACACTTGTATCTAGGTCTACACATACCTCCCACATCATTGCAAACTCGATTGCACCATTAGCTCTCAAAACCCAACATAAAATCCTCCAATCTCACATGGAAAAGATGCTCTGTTTAATCATAGGAAATCAAGATAGATCACACACCTTTTTTCCTTTTATTTCCAACACATCCTAACATCTACACTGACATTAACAATGTCAATCCACCAAGTAACAAGTCAAAATAATAGGTGGATTGACATTTTGAATTCACATATACAAGATCAGGCCTACAAACTATATGAACAAGTTGTTTCAGAATATTATAGAGAACTCCCACAAAAATGCACTTGAGACTCTAAAATCAAGTTCCTTTTTTAGACCAAACTCACATTTTCAAAATACAGAGAGATTTAGGGCCTTTACACACATAGACAGGTTGACCAGGCCTAATAAAATTCACAGAAAACAAGAAAACATAATGAAAACACAAAAAGAACATTTTTATTTCCTATGAATGCTTCAATAAAATAAATTTGTAACCTTCTTCAACCATTCTTGAGGCATTACATAGCTTTTCTTATCCTTTTCTAACTAACCAACTACTTAGCAACATAATTTCAAACCACTATGACCGTTGGAGGCCTAATTACATCCTTTTACACAATTTATCACATTTACAAATGTATTGAAAAGTTTGCACCTTATGACCCTATACAACACTTAATCATGCATATTATGACACCAATGGATTAGGAATAGCTTTATTATCTCCACAAGACTCAAATCTTGCATTTCCCTATACAAACTAAAAAATTTACAATCAAAGGTTACAAGAACACTTTGAGTGCAAGATTAGCATTTCAACCTAAATGATTCAAGATGCTTTCATTACATTATGATTTGTCCTTTTAGACCTTATTAAGCCTAAATAAGCATAAAACACTTCTATACCCACCTAGACACCCATCAAAGACTTTTCATGATCTTCAAATATGGAACTTTTCAACTAGGTGATTAGGTGCTCCTACACCATACACCCCCCGTAAGAAGAATTCATGCCACATGAATTGTGGATGATACCAGCATGTCCAAGCTAGATTAAGCCATTGATTCATAGGCCATTTCCTTTGACCCATGCTACTTTGTGCTCCATGCTGCTCTATCTTCATACTCTACCTTGCATTTTTTACTGTGGTTGCATATGTATATGCCTTTATTTCTACATTTAGACATGTCAATGGTCTTTTCCCTATATCCTGATCAAAACCAGTCTGTACCTTCTTTGCTAACAACTGCCCCACTATCTTGTGATCTTTTGGGTTCAATTTATTGTCCTCACACACCCTTGTACATGCTTTATCAACAAATTTCATAAGCATTACTGCCTTACCTCTAACTATTGGGCATACCATTTCTCCAACAAAAATGTTTGTATTCCAATCCACTGTCAACTCTCTTTTTACCACTGTATCAGCCTTCACAACTACTGTTCCTATGTTCTCAGACCTAGGATAGTCTACTACATCAAAATTTCTAGTTTCTTTTACAATATCAAAACTTTTGATTTCCTTCATAACCGTTATAGGTTCCTTGCTCCCACACATGATCACTTTAACTTTACCTTTCACATCCTCTATAAGTGGAGTCAAAAAAAACTTATGCCCATATTTAATTATGATATAATTATTTTCTCCTCCATCATACATGACACACCTATCATACTAACAAGGTCTTCCTAGGAGTATGTGGCAATAGTCCATTGGAAGAATGTCCCAAACAACACTATCTTTATAATTACAAATCTGAAAATCTACAATAGTCTTCACATTTACAAATAAAGATTTACCATCACTTAGCCAAGATACCTTTTAAGGAAATACATGACGAATCATTTTCAAGTTTAACTTGTTCACCATTTCTCATGAAACCATATTTTTAGTTGAACCAGAATCAACCACAACTTTACATACCTTTCCCTTACTCATGCAAGTGGTTTTGAAAATTTGCTTATGCAGCATCAAATACTCTCCCACTTCAGGATCTATGGGATGGATTGATGAACCAGTGCTCTCCTCTTCATCCTCTTGCACAAGTTGTACCCTTTTATCACCTTTACTTCCACTTGATGAAGCACACACCATATTAGGTCACTTATAGGATGGATGGCCAAATTCAAATGTTGCAAGTGTAACATCTACCTGAAAATACATTGGAACTCTTACCTCCAAATCTATCTCTTGTGCCTCTCCATCCACCTCTAAAATCATATTTCTCTTGACCTTTGAATGCAACTTCTAGATTTTCTTGTTTGGATTTGAATTAGGCATAGATCCTCTACCTCTTGATGCATTACCTCTACCTCTAATTGCTTTGTCTTGTCTTCTCCTCATTTTCTCCTCCACCCTAATTACCATTTGATAACATTCCTCTACATTCCTAGGGTTAGCCAAAACCAATTCATATTGTATTTTTAACCTCAAACCACCCATGTATCTTGTAATTTTTTCAACTTCACTCTCATGATGAACAGACCTTAAAGTTAATTTATAAAATTCCTCAGTACAAGACTTAATGTCCATCTCCTTTTATGTTAAGCTTTGCAATTTTCTAAACATTTGAACTTGATGATCTTTGGGTAAGATTTTACCTTTGAATTTTGATATCATCTTGTCCCATGAGGTGATTTTAGATTTTCCTTGCTTCCTCCTCTCTAATTGAAAGAAGTCCCACCATACCAAAGGATGTCCTTGCAACTTTTTCTTTGCAATATTTATCCTCTGCTCCTTAGGAACCTCATCACATTAAAAATGGTTATCTAATGTTGCAATCCAGTCAAGTAATTCTTCATCAATTAAACTTCCACCATATTTACGAACATCAATTTTTACCTTAGGCTTGTCATTCCTAACTGCCTTCACCAACTTTGCAATTATTTGATCCTGTATATGAAGTTATTCTTTCATGTATTCAAACTTATCATCTTCCTCTTCATCTGATTCACTCTCTTCAACATCCCTTCTTTTTTTTGTCGCCAAGGCTATGATTCTTTCTTCCAACACTCTGATTTCTCTAGCATGTCTTTCTTTCATCTTCTTCATCTGTTTACCCATATCTTTGTTCTTTGGAGGCATGTTTGAATGCTAAACTCTTAACTTCTTCCTTGCTCTTCACAACCTGCAAAATTCAAACCAATCTACTCCTTGATGCTCTTATACCACTATGATGTAGAGTGAAGTTGGAGAAGACTCAGAACTAATCAGACCTCTATAAAACATCAACCTTTGAAATCTCAATCAACCACTTAGAATCAACTAACACCATCAAGGCCATAGACTCCAAATCTCACCAAATAGGCTTATATTTTAGAGAAGGCCACCAAAATACCAACTCAACATCAACTAAGCATCCTCTTAGACCCTAATACAATTCCAAAACCAATCACACAAGGTTTTTTTGCAACATTGAGAAACACCAAACTGACCTATGGAAGGGCTATTAGAATTAGCCCTATTTAATGAAAAAAATACCTAAAAACCAAATCCCCTTCACAAAATCACACCAAATAGTCAAAAACCATGTGTCATAACTTCAAATTTCACAATTTTTTTCTATATTCAAGGCCTCTAGGGTGCCGCTCTAGCAAACCCTCCAAATCACACCCAAAAACTTTGGTTTTTCTATATCTTTACAATTTCAATCTTCAAAATAAAAAACAAAGTAACAAACACCTATATCTATGTCTACATAGACCTCCCACATCATTACAAACTAAATTGCACCATTAGCTCTCAAAAACCAACACAAAATCCTCCAATATCACATGGAAAAGATGCTTTATTTAATCACAAAAAATCAATACAGACCACACACCTTGTTCCCTTTTATTTCCATCACATCCTAACATCTACCCTGAAATTAATAATGTTAATCCACTGAGTAAAAATTCAAAACAGTAGGTGGATTGACATTTTGAATTCACATACAAAAGATTAGGCCTACAAACTATATGAATTGGTTGTTTCAGAATACTATAGAGAACTCCTACAAAAATGCATTTGAGACTCTCACATCAAATTCCTTCATTAGAACACACTCACATCCTAAAAATAAAGAGATATTTAGGGCCTTTACACACCTGCATGGGTTGAGCAGATTGAAGAAAATTCAAATAAAATAAGAAAACAAAGTTAAAACTCAGAAATAACATTTTTATTTCCTATGAATGATTCAATACAATAACTTCTTAACCTTCTTCAAGCATTATTGAGGCCTTACATAGATTTTCCCATCCTTTTCTAACTAACCAACTACTTTACAATAGAATTCCAAACCACTATGATAGTTGGAGGCATAATTACATCCTTTTACACAATTTATCACATTTACACATGTATTGCAAAGTTTGCACCTTATGACCCTATATAACACTTAATCATGCATTTTATGACACCATTGGATTAGGAATAGACTTATTATCTCCACAAGACTCAAATCATGCATTTCCCTATACAAACTCAAAAATTTTCCAACAAAGGCTACAAGAACACTTTGAGTGCAAGATTAGCATTTCACCCTAAATAATTCAAGATGCTTTCATTACATTATGACTAGTCCTTTTAGACCTTATTAAGCCTAAATAAGCACAAAACACATCCATACCCACCTAGATACCCATCAAAGACTTTTCATGACCTTCAAATATGGAAATTTTCAACTAGTTGATTAGGTGCTCTTGCACCTTACAACCCCCCTAATAAGAATTCATGCCACATGAATTGTGGATGATACCAACATGTCCAAGCTGGATTAAAAAACCATTTATTCAAAATCCATTTCCTTTGACCCATGTTGCTTTGTACTCAATGTTGCTCTATCTTCATGCTTTCCCTTGCATTTTTTATTGTTGCATATGTACATGCCTTTATTTCTACATTGAGACATGTCAATGGTATTTTCCCTTTGTCTTGATCAAAACCAATCTGCACCTTCTTTTCTACCAATTGCCACACTATCTTGTGATCTTTTGGGTTTAATTTATTGTCCTCACACACCCCTGTACATGATTTATCTACAGATTTAATAGGCATTACAACCTTATCTCCAACTATAGGGCATACCATTACTCCAACCAAAATGTTTGTATTCCAATCCAGTGTCAACTCTCTTTTTACCACTATATTAGCCTTCACAACTTTTGTTCCTATGTTCTCAGACCTAGGACAGTCCGCTACATCAGAAGTTATAGTTTCTTTTACAACATCAAAACTTTTGATTTCCTTCATAACACTTATATGCTCCTTGCTCCCACACATGATCAATTTATCTTTACCTTTCACATCCTCTATAAATTGTGGAGTCAAAACAAACTTATGACCATCTCTCATTATGGTATACTTATTTTATCTTCCATGATACATGACACACCTATCACACTGCCAAGGTCTTCCTAGGAATATGTGGCAACAATCCATTGGAAGAATGTCACAAACAACACTTTCTTTATAATCACCAATCTAAAAATCTGCAATACCCTTCTCATTCACCAGTAAATATTGATCATCACTTAGCCAAGATACCTTTTAAGGAAATTCATGAGGAATCCTTTTCAAGTTTAACTTATTCACCATTTCACATGAAACCATATTTTTAGTTGAACTTAAATCAACCACAACTTTACATACCTTTCCCTTACTCTTGCAAGTGGTTTTGAAAAGACTCTTCCTATGCAATGGCTCTACTTCCTTGGAAGTCTTCAAAAGTTTCTTCTGCAACATCAATACTTCTCCAACTTCAGAGTCTACAGGACGACTTGATGAACCAGTGCTCTCCTCTTCATTCTCTTTCACAAGTTTTACCCTTTTATCACCTTTACTTCCACTTGATGAAGCACCAATATTCTTAGGAAACTTATAGGATGGATGGGAAAATTTATTGCAAGTGTAACATCTACCTGAAAAAACATTGGAACTCCTACCTCCTCCAAATCTACCTCTTGTGCCTCTCCATCCACCTATGAGATCATATTGCTCTTTACCTTTCATGGCATCTTCTAGATTGTCATTGTTTGGCTTTGAATTAGGCATATATCATCTACCTTTCGATGCATTACCTTTTCCTCTAATTACTTTTTCTTTTCTTCTCCTCATTTTCTCCTCCACCCTGATTGTCATTTGATAATATTCCTCTACATTCCTAGGGTTAGCCAAAACCAATTCATCTTGTATGTTTAACCTCAAACCACCCATATATTTTTCAAATTTTTCATCTTCATTCTCATAATGACTAGAACTTAAACTTAATTTATAAAATTCCTCAGTATAAGACTTAATGTGCATTTACTTTTGTCTTAAGCTTTGTAATATTTTAAACATTTGAACTTGATGATCTTTGGGTAAGAATTTACCTTTGAGTTTCTATATCATCTTGTCCCATGAGGTGATTTTAGACTTTCCTTGCTTCCTCCTCTCTGATTGAAAGTATTCCCACCATACCAAAGCATGGCCTTGCAATTTTTTCTTTGTAATATTTACCCTCTGCTCCTTAGGAACCTCATCACATTCAAAATAGTTATCTAATGCAACAATCTAGTCAAGTAATTCTTCATCATTTCAACTTCCACCATATTTAGGAACATCGATTTTTACCTTAGGTTTGTCATTTCTAACTTCCTTCACCAACTTTGCAATTATTTGATCCTTTGGATGAATTTATTCTTCTATGTCTTCAAACTCATCATCTTCCTTTTCATTTGATTCACTCTCTTCCACATCCTTTCTTTTGTTTGTCTACAAGGCTATGATTCTTTCTTCCAACTCTATGATTTCTCTAGCATGTTTTTCTTTCATCTCCTTCATCTCTTTAGCCATATCTTTGTTCTATGGAGGCATCTTTGAATGCTAAACTCTTCACTTCTTCCTTTCTCTTCACAACCTACAAAATGCAAACCAATCTACTCCCTGATGATCTATTACCACTATGATGCAGAGCCAAGGTGGAGAAGACTCAAAACTAATTAAACCTCATTAAAACATCAACCTTTGAAATCTCAATCAACCACATTCAATCAACTAACACTATCAAGGCCATAGACTCCAAATCTCACCAAATAGGCTTATCTTTTAGAGAAGGCCACCAAAAGACCAACTCAACATCAACTAAGCATCCTTTTAGACCATAATACAATTCCAAAAAAAATCACACAAGTTTTCTTTGCAACAATGTGTAGAAACACCAAACCGACCTATGGAAAGGCTACTAGAATTAGCCCTATTTTACAAAAAAACTATCTCACAAATACCTCCCCTTCAAAAAATCACACCAAAATGTCTAAAACCATGTGTCATAACTTCAAATTTCACAATTTATTTCTATATTCAAGGCCTCTAGGGTGCTGCTCTAGGAAACCCTCCAAATCACACCCAAAACCCTAGGGTTGTCTGTATCTTCACAATTTCAGGCTTTAAAAATGAAACCAAAGTACCAAATACTTGTATCTAGGTCCACACAGGCCTCCCACATCATTACAAACTTGTTTGCACCATTAGCTCTCAAAAACCAACACAAAATCCTCCAATCTTACATGGAAAAGATGTTTTGTTTAATCACAGGAAATCAATACAGACCACACACCTTTTTTCCTTTTATTTCCAACACATCCTAACATCTACCCTGACATTAATAATATCAATCCACCGAGTAATAAGTTAGAACAATAGGTCAACTGAAATTTTGAATTCAGATACACAAGATCAGGCCTACAAACTGTTAGTGTAATTAATTAATTATTACGCTAGCATAAGTTAAATTAGGTCATATTTCATTTAGTCCTAAGTTTCATTTTTAATAAATCATTTAATAAATTGGATAATATTCCCTATCTTGTTTGTGGGATAAGATTCCTTCTAGAACTTATCTCAACATTTAGTAATCATCTAGATAGGGTTCACACGTTGTCACATGTTAGATTATAACACTTGGCAACATCACATGCATCTTAGGTTTTCTCTTTTGCCTTTATATTCAAGTATTTTGTTCATTTTTAACGTATCACTTTCATTATATCACATCAATATAGAGTCTTTATTCAACATTCCATAGTTGCAACACTTTCCTTTGTGGTTGATTATCTTTCATGGCTAATGTCCTTTATTGAAGATTTTAGAGCTTCAGGGACTGCGCGTCCATAATCTCAACATGGTATTAGAGCTAGTCCATTGAAACATCAACCCTTGATCCAAGAAGTTGGAGTGCAATATTCTTGTAGGCTTGTAGTTTTATGTTGCAGGCTAGTTGGTTCTACCCGGGAGCCAAGCTGATTTCTAGTCCACATCAGGCTCTCTCCAACCTCTCCATTGCATCCAGAAGGCCTCAAAACCCATAAATCACCTGTTCATTTGCCAAAATCAGAGTAGTATCAACTGGGAGCCTTTGAGGTACAATCTAGTGTTTTCATTTTTTGTACTATCCATACACATCCATAGAAAAAAAATCTCCCCTCTCAGTCTTTTTCAAAGGAATTTTTTTTTTAGAAAAATCAAAAAAAAAAAACTGGCTAATTTGGGCGAATTTTTTCTATAGTTTTCGGTAAAAAATCCATTCTCTGCAGATTGACTTGCAATTAAATTACCCATTGGAATATTTATTTTCTTTGTGACTATAGTTTTTGGGGTTTCATTTTTCCGTCGACATCCAAATTTTCTATCGGCATTTTAATTTTTGAATTGTAATTTACAATATTCAAAAAAAAATTTGTTCATCAGTCTGCAGACACTGACCAGGTGGTTGGTCCCGTCACTTCAATGCCATCATCCAACATCATCTCTATCGACCCATTTCTTGCCTCCTCTCTATGTCACACTGTCGTTAGCCGTCCGTCATTTGTTTGTGCTCCCTCCAGATTCTTCTACCCAGAAACCATCACGCGATCACCCATTCTCTGACTCCATCTACCACCAAAGTTTGTAGAGCTCCTGGCCCTTGCTCGTGGTTCTCTTGGTGACTGTGGGCTCTGCTTGACTCCGAGTAGTGCCTTCACTCTCCAGCTACACCACCTGCTCCTACCACTAGACCCATTCTCTGACACTACCGCCCAACGGTCTGGCTAACAATGTGCAAAAAATATCAATGACCAAGGGCCAAGATTTTGTTTTCCCCAGATGCTTATTTTTTGCACATTGTTAGCCAGACCAGTCCCATTCAGGAAAAATTCTTCCAGGTGGCATAACTTATGCATACAATATCAAAAATCTGCAAATGATATATTGTTGGAAAGCTCTTTCTGTCTACTTTCTAGAGGTGATCTATGTTTTCTAGATTCTTCTTCTATCAAAATTTATTGTCAGTTGAAGTGAAATCCCTAAATTTTGAGTTTAGAGGTGATTTCTAGCTTTCTAATTTGTTTCAAAGGCTTCACTTCAATTGATAGTTCATTTGTTATCTGCATTCAACATTTTTTGTCAGAAATATTTTGTCTTTGATTTTTGTTCTCCTCTAATGGCTAACACAGGATTTGAGATTCTTACTCCTCATAACTATCACACATGGAAGGTTAGTATGCAGAGACTTCTCTAGTCTAAGGGACTTTGGTCCACCTTGAATGAGAATCAACCTCATCTCACTAGAGAATATGAAAAATTCCAACATCATATTAAGTGTGAAGAGGCAATGGGGCTCATTTCTCTACATGTCTCCAAATCTTTATTCTTCCATATTGAGGGGTGCAAAACTCCCAAGGAGGTTTGGGACAAGCTTAAGGATCTCTTTGGTTTTGTTAGTGATGTACGAGCTTTACAATTTTAGGATGAACTTGCTTCACTCACTGTTGATCAATTTCCTTCCATTGAAGACTACCTGGTAAGATTCAAGTCTTTAAGGACTCAACTTTCTAGGTGTGGCAAAGATAAATCTAACAAAGAGTGTATATTCATGATTTTATCCAAGTTAAGAGGTTCCTTCTTCTATTTTTCTACCTCTTTCTATTCCACCATGGATGGTCTTGGTGATATCTTTGTTATGCCATCATTTGAGACATTTTGTGAATGAATGACTTGAGAACAGTCCAAGCTCAATCAGGTTGATACATCCAAAAAATACCATGCATTGGTGGTAGGACCATCAAAAGGAAAGGGCAAGCACAAGGGAAAATCAAAGGTAGGAGCTTCTTCTAAATCACCATCTCAGCCTAAGGAAGAAAAGCCAAAGAGGGAGAGGCCCAAGTGCAACTTTTGCAATGGGGTCACATTGAGGATACATGTTTCAAGAGAGAGATACATGAGCTACGAAAGATATTTAGAGATCACAAAATCTCTCTCCCACCTACTAGAGTCAAATCTCCTCACTCCCCCTCTCATGAAGAGTCATCATTAGGTATTGCTGGAATTTCCAATGTTGAAAATCTTGGTAAGGGGAATGCTTTGATAACTACCTTGGTTGGTAACAGAGAAGGATGGCTACTTGACTCCGGTGCTTCCCGACATGTCACTTCTTCTCAAAAACATATTTTTTGGGATACTCTGAGGCCTACCAACTTTGATAGAATATTTACAGCAAATGCAGATATTTTCCACGTTGTTGGTATCTATGCTTTTTCTCTTGATGGAAAGAGGTTGGAAGATGTTGTCTACATTCCTTAGATTTCTCATAATTTGTTGTCTATCTATCAACTTGTTCAGGATGGATTGAAAATTGAGTTCACTTCAGACTTTGCCATTATTAGGGATAGGTTTGATGTCCTTGTTGCCTATAGTCAAGTAGATCATCATTCCAAGGTATACAAGTTCACTAAATTTTGGGATCGAGATCAACCTGCTCCTGACTCTCCAAATTCAAGGGTAGGAAGCACATCATCACCCCCTCCTCACCAGGGTTGTGGAGGCTAGATTGACTAGGCTCTTTGCATGGCACCATCTTCTTCCTTCGACACCTATCAATTGACATTTGCTTCAACAGTGATGGATACATTCATTTCTTCAGACTTGTGGTACATGGATGGGTTCTCTTCAGGTCTATCTAACTTGGCCACTTAGTTTCACACTAGTCTTGAAGACATTCTAGAGGGGACTACTCTCCTTTATGGGGGGGATATCTAGTCCAAGTCTTTTTGATCTCTTTGTATATATGTGATGGTTGTAGTCCTTTGGGGGATAATTTTGAGTCCTCCAAACATCACTGTTCCATTTTTTTGACTTTATATCTCCTTTTTGGGGAGAGGTTTTCCCCTTTTCTCTAGTTATGGGATATTTTCTGCATCTTCATGTACATGGGTACCTAACATGGCCTCATAGTCGGGACCCATCATCTTCTTGCATAATCATTGAATTTTCCTCTGTAATTTGAACTTATGGGGGGTGTTAGTGTAATTAATTAATTATTACACTAGCATAAGTTAACTTAGGTCATATTTCATTTAGTCCTAGGTTGCATTTTTAATAAACCATTTAATAAATGGGATAATATTCCCTTCCTTTTTTGTGGGATAAGATTCCTTCTCGAACTTGTCTCAAAATTTAATAATAATCTAGATAGGGTTCACATGTTGTCACATGTTGTCACTTGTTAGATTATAACACTTGGAAACATCACATGCATCTTAGGTTTTCTCTTTTGCCCTTATATTCAAGCATTTTGTTCATTTATAACATATCACTTTCATGATATCACATCAATATAGAGTCTATATTCAACATTCCATAGTTGCAACACTTTCCTTTGTGGTTGATTATCTTTCATGGCTATTGTCCTCTATTGAAGATTCTGGACCTTCAGGGACTATGCATCCATACTCTTAAAACAAACTATATGAACATGCTATTTCAAAAGATTATAGAGAACTCCCACAAAATTGCACTTGAGAATCTCAAATTAGGTTCCTTTGTTATACCACACTCACATTTTAAAAATACAAAGAGATTTAGGGCCTTTACAAAGTTTCATGGGTTGAGCTGACCCAAGAAAATCCAAAGAAAACAAGAAAATAGAGTGAAAACTCAGAAAGAATCTTTTTATTTCCTGCGAATGATTCAATACAATAACTTCTTAACTTTCTTCAAGCCTTCTTGAGGCCTTACATAGCTTTTCCCATCCTTTTCTAACTAACCAACTACTTTACAATATAATTTCAAACTACTATGATACTTAGAGGCCTAATTACATCCTTTTACACAATTTATCACATTTACAAATGTATTGCAAAGTTTGCACCTTATGACCCTATACAACACTTAATCATGCATCTTATGACACCAATGGATTAGGAATAGCCTTATTATCTCCACAAGACTCAAATCATGCATTTCCCTATACAAACTAAAAAATTTACCATTAAAGGTTACAAGAACACTTTGAGTACAAGATTAGCATTTCACCCTAACTGAGTCAAGATTGTTTCATTACATTATGATTGGCCCTTTTAGACCTTATTAAGCCTAAATAAGTACAAAACACTTCCATACCCACCTAAACACCCATCAAATAATTTTCATGACCTTCAAATATGAAAATTTTCCACTAGGTGATCAAGTGCTCCTACACTATACACCGCCCCTAAGAAGAATTCATGCCACATGAATTGTAGATGATACCAAAATGTCGAAGCTGGATTAAAACACCATTGATTGACATGCCATTTCCTTTGACCCATGTTGCTTTATGCTCCATGTTGCCTTGTCTTCATACTCTGCCTTGCATTTTTTACTATGGTTGCATATGCACATGCCTTTCTTTCTACATTCAGACCTATCAAATGTCTTTTCCCTGTGTCCTGATCAAAACCAATTTGTACCTTCTTTTCTACCAACCACCCCATTGTCTTGTGATCTTTTGGGTTCAATTTACTGTCCTCACACACCCTTGTACATGCTTTATCTACATATTTCATAGGAATTACAACCTTACCTCCAACTATAGGTCATACCATTTCTCCAACAAAAATGTTTTTACTCCAATCCACTATCAACTCTCTTTTTACCACTATATCAACCTTCACAACTATTGGTCCTATGTTCTCAAACCTAGGACAGTCTGTTACATCAAAATTTCTAGTTTCTCTTACAACATCAGAATTTCTGATTTCCTTCATAACACTTATATGTTCCTTTCTCCCACACATGATCACTTTAGCTTTAACTTTCAGATCCTCTATAAGTGGAGTCAAAACTAACTTATGACCATTTTTCATTTTGTTATACTTATTTTCTTTTCTATCATACATGGCACAACTATCATACTGCCAATGTCTTCCTAGGAGTATGTGGCAATAGTCCATTGAAAGAATGTCACAAACAACATGGTATTTATAATCACCAATCTGAAAATATACAATACCCTTCTCATTCACCAATAAATATTGACCATAACTTAGCCAAGATACCTTGTAAGTAAATTCATGAGGAATTCCTTTCAAGTTTAAATTGTTCACCATTTCACATTAAACAATATTTTTAGTTGAACCAGAATCAACCACAACTTTACATACCTTTCCCTTACTCTTGCAAGTGGTTTTGAAAAGCCCCGTCCTATGCAATGTCTCTACTTCCTTGTAAGTCTACAAAAGTTGCTTATGCAACATCAAAGCTTCTCCAACTTCAGGGTCTGCAGGATGACTTGATGAACCAGTGCTCTCATCTTCATCCTCTTGTAAAAGTTGTACCCTTTTATCACCTTTAAAGCACCAATCTTCTTAGGAAACTTAAAGGATGGATCAAAAAATTCATTGAAAATGTAACATCTACCTAAAAACACATTGGAACTCCTACCTCCTCTGAATTTTCCTCTTGTGCCTCTCTATCCACCTCTGAAAACAGATTGCTCTTGAACTTTCATGGCATCTTCTAGATTGTCATTGGTTGTCTTTGAATTAGGCATAGATACTCTACCTCTTGATGCATTACCTCTACCTATAACTTCTTTTCCTTGTCTTCTCCTCATTTTCTCCTCCACCCAAATTGCCATTTGATAAAATTTCTCTACATTTCTAGGGTTAGCCAAAAAAAATTGACCTTTTTTGTTCAACCTCAAACCACCGATATATCTTGCAACTTTTTCATCTTCATTTTCATGATGACATGACCTTAAACTTAATTTATAAAATTCTTGATTATAAGTCTTAATGTCCATCTCCTTTTTTCTTAAGCTTTGTAACATTTTAAGCATTTGAACTTGATGATCTTTGGGTAAGAATTTACCTTTGAGTTTCATTATCATCTTGTCCCATGAGCTGATTTTAGACTTTCCTTGCTTCCTCGTCTCTGATTGAAAGTTGTCCAACCATAGCAAATTATGGCCTTGCAAATTTTTCTTTTTAATCTTTACCCTATGCTCCTTAGGAACCTCATCACATACAAAATGGTTATCTAATGTAACAATCCAGTCAAGTAAGTCTTCATCATTTCAACTTCCACCATATTTAGGAACATCAATTTTTACATTAGGTTTGTCAATCATAACTACCTTCACCAACTTTGAAATTATTTGATCCTTTGGATGAAGTTATTCTTCTATGTATTCAAACTCATCATCTTCCTCTTCATCTAATTCAATATCTTCCACATCCCTTTTTTTGTTTGTCTCCAAAGCTATGATTCTTTGTTCCAACTCTCTAATTTCTCTAGCATGTTTTTCTTTCATCTCCTTCATCTCTTTAGCCATATCTTTGTTATGTGTAGGCATCTTTGAATGCTAAACTCTTCACTTCTTCCTTCCTTTTCACAACCTGCAAAATGTAAACCAATCTACTCCATGATTCTATGATACCACTATGATGCACAACCATGGTGGAGAAGACTCAAAACTAATTAGATGTCAATAAAACATCAACCTTTGAAATCTCAATCAACCACATTGAATCTACTAACACCATCAAGGCCATAGACTCCAAATCTCACCAAATAGGCTTATCTTTTAGAGAATTCCATGAAACGACCAACTCAACATCAAATAAGCATCCTTTCAAACCCTAATACAATTCCAAAACTAATCACACAAGGTTTCTTTGCAACAATTTTGAGAAACACGTAACCAACCTGTGTGTTGGGATTGTAAAAATCTGATGTTTTTATATGTTCATTCTCATAAATTTCCAAATTGGTCCTACTTTGTGCACAATTTTTCTCTCTTTTTCCCGTATTGCTCGATTGAACCCATTGAGTTATGCATTTTCCACATTTCAGTCCCTTTTGGTATAGGTTCATAGCTGTCTCCCCGATCCACATTACATTTCTGCTAACATGTGTTTACTACAGGTGTTTCGACAAGACATGTTCTTTGTTACAGCGACTGACATTTACCTATGGGTGGATATTGGCATGACATTCATGTTGTTTCGTGATCGAGGATGAGCTTATTAGCGTGAGATCTTTCATCAGCATTGGTCTCAGCGAGTGACCTTTGGTCTCACCGACACTACACATGGGGTCTCTATCGAGTTGCTTTCGGCAAGAGGTATGGTTCGATATAATGTCATGGTGATTTCCATATGTCTTACCAACTTTGCACATCTGTTCATTTCAGCCAGAGTCATAGTATTCAACATTGTGTCTTGGCGAGGTCTTCTTGTCTTGCTGAACGATGATGGAACGATGGGTCTATCGGCATATGTTTGGGTCTTCAGTGGGAAGTCATAGTGACTTCACATTGTCTCACTAATCGATGGTGGAACAAAACACTTTGTTGAGACTTGTGCTTTAGAGTATGGTCTTGGCGAGCCCATCTGGTCTTGCCGACAGGTATAAGGATGGATTTCGGTGAGAGTTTTGTGTTGTCTTGGCGAATAGGTATAAGCTCGATTATTTCAGTGTAACAATATACTCTGCAAGACGTCTTGCCGAGGGTTGCAAGTTATAGCGATAGATGGACTCATCAACAGGAAAAATCATATGTCTCGGTGACCAATATGATTCATGGGCATGTGCAGGATCATGGTATGCCAAACAGGCCCTTAAGTGGCAAAAAATTCAGAAAAATCAGTGTTAGGCAACTTGACGTAAATATTTGAATAAGTTATCTATATTATTTCAAAAATATGTAAGAATAGAATTTATAGAAAATTGAATTTAGTTTCTAAAATACTAGGTTTATTTAAAAATAAATAAAATCTATTTGGTGAAAATTTGAAATTTCAATGCAGTAGTACTTAAATTTCAGGGAAAAAATAAGAAGTAGGTGTCTGTCTGACCACCCTAACCATAATAAAATTATAATATTTTTGTAATATTTTATATATAAGTAGAGGACTCATGTCCGGATGTGATGCATATTTTTGTAATTTTTTTCCAAGTAAATAATTAATTATGAATTTTTTATTACAGCTTTTAGAAAATATAAAAACTCGTATGTCTGACCACCTTAACTTGGTCAAAAATTCATGAAATTTAATTTTTCTTTTTTTAATCCTATATTATGTAAATCATAGAATGTGACGCATGTTTTGGATTCAAAAAATATGATACCATTTGAAAGTTATAGATGTTTTTCAATCAGCCTATCGATCGGGACTTTAGTCGTAATTCTAATAGAAAATGAATAATAATTATTTATTAAATTAAAATTAAATCATAATTTATATTTTTGGAAAGCTGAGAATCTCCTCTAAAAACCCTTTTCGTTTCATTAATTTTGGGTGAAAAAAAAGTCGTCAGCCACATACCCTACAAATATTGCCACTTTTTGGCATACCATGATCCTGCACATACCCTCATATGGACTTTCACTATAACTCAGTGGTCTCTATAACCTCTCCCCGATATCGTATTGTCTTGGCGAATGCGAATGGGGGATGGTTTTTGGCGTAAGGTTTTCCTTGTCTCAGTGACTCAGAAATAGCATGATGAGAGATTTTTGGTATAACAAGGTGCTATCTATATAAGGTCTCCCTGATTTCTTGTGGTCACAGCGATAATGAAATGAATATAACAGAATGGTGCTCCTGGTATGGCGGGGGTTTTCGATATGAGTCTCTCTGACGGTGGAAGGTCATGGCGAGGGCGAGCAATGCAAGCGGCGCGATGAGCTTTTGAATTGCCTTCGGCAGGACAATGTATTGTGTCTTGTCGACTGTTCACTGGTGATTAACAAAATACAAATCATTGAGGCCAACACATATAATGCTTGAGAACCGTTGCTGGCCTACATTGTTTGGGCCCAAATTTTGTGTTGGGCCGACATGGATCCCAATATGATATTTTCTTCAAATGCTGGTGTATAAATATGTACCCCAATTGTAATTGTTATCATCAGATTTTAGATTAGATATAGTAGAATAGGAATGGCTATAGTAGAATAATTTTCTCTTATTAGAGACTATGTGCATGTTTTAAAATGGTGAATTCAATGAAAATCAGTTGGTGTGGCTGGTTATTTCTAGTGTCAATTGTATGTTGAATTTATTGAAAAGTATTGCTAAAGCTGTCTCCAATTTGATTCTTTCTAGTTGTTTAAATTGACATAACAAGTTTCTATTCAGTTTGTTAATGCACATTTGATGTATTTGTGTGATTAATCAATTGGCTCTTTCAAGTAAATATTAAAACCTTTTTGTTGATCATAGTAATAAGGGAGATTCATCTAGATTATTAAAGTAGAGATTAGTAGTCATAAGCCTACATTGTTTATACAAGTTATGAATAGATCATATGCCTGCAATTTGATTTTCTGCCATAATAAGTTGCCCACTTCTGTTTCATTTGACTCCGCATACCCTACAAGGCACTGGTCTCTACAATTTCATCATTTGAATTCATTCAGTTTCTTTATGTTTGTTTATTAAGCATTTTAGGATTTAGATCAAAAGATTGCTATCAAGTTGGATTTCATTTGTTCACTGTCATTTGCCATTGTGGACAAAGCATTTTAGAAGGATAATCATAAGATAATTCTACTCAATTCAAAAGGTACACCCGCTTGGGTTTAGTAGCACCTAAAGAGTAGAAGGTTGAGTTCTCTTGGCCTTGTCTATTA
This sequence comes from Sequoia sempervirens, assembly GCA_007258455.2. Taxonomy (NCBI): domain Eukaryota; kingdom Viridiplantae; phylum Streptophyta; class Pinopsida; order Cupressales; family Cupressaceae; genus Sequoia; species Sequoia sempervirens. Next base: position 13,671 of record VDFB02346029.1, on the reverse strand, counting down.
CCCTAAAGTGTATCAAGAGATTGGCAGCCTCTTGAGGCATGAAGCCTACATTTTTTAGAGCTAACACTGTGGAAGGGCTACAAGAATTAGTGCTATTTTAAATACAAACTATCTCACAAACACCACCCCTTCAAAAAATCACACCAAATAGTCAAAAACCATGTGTCATAACTTCAAATTTCACAATTTATTTCTATATTTCAGGCCTCTAGGGTGTTGCTCCAGCAAACCCTCCAAATCATACCCAAAACCCTAGGGTTTTCTATATCTTCACAATTTTAGGCTTCAACAACTAAACCAAAGTACCAAAAAATTGCATCTAAGTCTACACAGACCTACCACATCACTACAAAATCAATTGCACCACTATCTCTCAAAACCCAACAAAAAATCCTCCAATCTCACATGGAAAAGATGTTTTATTTAATCACTGAAAAATCAATACAAACCACACACCTTGTTTCCTTTTATTTCCAAAAAATCCTAACATCTACCCTAACATTAATAATTTCAATCAGTTGAGTAACAAGTTAGAACAATAGCTAGATTGACATTTTGAATTCACATACACAAGATCAAGCTTACAAAATGTATGAACAGGTTGTTTCAAAAGATTACAGAAAACTGGCACAAAATTATACTTGAGACTCTCAAATTGAGTTCCTTTGTTAGACCACACTCACATCTTAAAAATACAAAGAGATTTAGGGCCTTTACATACCTGCACGGGTTGAGCAGACCAAAGAAAATTTGGAGAAAACAAGAAAACAGAGTGAAAACTCAGAAAGAACATTTTTATTTCCTATGAATGCTTCAATACAATAACTTCTTAACCTTCTTCGAGCCTTCTTGAGGCCTTACATAGCTGCTTCCATCCTTTTCTAACTAACCAACTGCTTTATGGTAGAATTTCAAACCACTATGATAGTTGGAGGCCTAATTACATCCTTTTACACAATTTATCACATTTACAAATTTATTGCAAAGTTTGCACCTTATGAACCTATACAACACTTAATCATGCATCTTATGACACCAATGGATTATGAATAGCCTTATTATCTCCACAAGACTCAATTCTTGCATTTCCCTATACAATCACAAAAAATTACCATCAAAGGTTACCAGAACACTTTGAGTACAAGATTAGCATTTCACCCTAAATGACTCAAGATGCTTTCATTACATTATGATTGGTCCTCTTAGACCTTATTAAGCTGAAATAAGCACAAAAAACTTCTTTACCCACCTAGACACCCATGAAATAATTTTCATGACCTTCAAATATGGAAATTTTCAACTAGGTGATCAGGTGCTCTTGCACTATACACCCCCCCCAAGAAGAATTCATGCCACATGAATTATGAATGATAACAACATGTCCAAGCTGGATTAAAACACCATTGATTCACATGCCATTTCCTTCGACCCATACTGCTTTATGTTCCATGTTTCCTTATCTTCATACTTTTTCTTGCATTTTTTATTGTGGTTGCATATGCATATTCCTTTCTTTCTACATTCAAAACTATCAATTGTCTTTTCCCTTTGTCCTAATCAAAAGCAGTATGTACCTTCTTTTCTACCAACCACCCCACTATCTTGTGATCTTTTGGGTTCAATTTGCTATCCTCATACACCCCTGCACATTCTTGATCTACATATTTCATAGGCATTACAACCTTACCTCCAACTATAGGGCATACCATTAGTCCAACCAAAATGTTTGGATTCCAATCCACTATCAACTCTATTTTTACCACTGTATCAGCATTCATAACTATTGTTCCTATGCTCTCAGATCTAGGATGGTCTATTACATCAAAACTTTTGATTTCCTTCATGACCCTTATAGGTTCCTTGCTCCCACACATGATCACTTTAGCTTTACCTTTCACATCCTCTATAAGTGGAGTCAAAACTAACTTATGACCATCTTTCATTTTGGTATACTTATTATCTTTTCCATCATACATGACACAACTATCATACTGCCAAGGTCTTCCTAGGAGTATGTGGCAATAGTCCATTGGAAGAATGTCACAAAAAAAATGATATTTATAATCACCAATCTGAAAATATACAATACACTTCTCATTCACCAATAAATATTGACCATAACTTAGCCAAGATACCTTGTAAGTAAATTCATGAGGAATCCTTTTCAAGTTTAACTTGTTCACCATTTCACATGAAACCTTATTTTCAGTTGAACCAAAATCAACCAGAAGTTTACATACCTTTCCCTTACTCTTGCAAGTGGTTTTGAAAAGCCTCTTCCTATGAAATGGATCTACTTCCTTGGAAGTCTTCAAAATTTGCTTATGCAACATCAAAGCCTCTCCAACTTTAGGATCTGGTGGATGGGTTTATGAACCAGTGCTCTCCTATTCATCATCTTGCACAAGTTGTACCCTTTGATCACCTTTACTTCCACTTCATGAAGCACCAATATTCTTAGGGCACTTATAGGATGGATTGAAAAATTCATTGCAAATGTAACATCTACCTGAAAACACATTGGAACTCCTACCTCCTCCAAATTTTACTCTTGTGCCTCTCCACCCACCTTTGAAATCAGATTGCTCTTGACCTTTCATGGCATCTTCTAGATTGTGATTGTTTGGCTTTGAATTAGGCATATATCCTCTTCCTCTTGATGCATTGCCTCTTCCTCTAACTGCTTTGTCTTGTCTTCTCCTCATTTTCTCCTCCACCCTGATTGCCATTTGTTAACATTCCTCTACATTCCTAGGGTTAGCCAAAACCAATTTATCTTGTATGTTTAACCTCAAACCACCCATATATATTGAAAAATTTTCATCTTCATTCTCATGATGACTAGACCTTAAACTTAATTTATAAAATTCCTTAGTATAAGACTTAATGTCCATCTCCTGTTGTCTTAAGCTTTGTAATATTTTAAACATTTGAACTTGATGATCTTTGGGTAAGAATTTACCTTTGAGTTTCGATATCATCTTCTCCATGAAGCGATTTTAGAATTTCCTTGCTTCCTCCTCTCTTATTGAAAGTAGTCCCACAATACCAAAGAATGGGCTTGAAAATTTGTCTTTGCAATCTTTACCCTCTACTCCTTAGGAACCTCATCACATTAGAAATGGTTATCTAACACAATAATTCGGGCAAGTAATTCTTGATCAATTAAACTTCCACCATATTTAGGAACATCAATTTTTACCTTAGGCTTGTCATTCCTAACTTCCTTGGCCAACTTTGCAATTATTTTATCCTTTGGATGAAGTTATTCTTCCATGTCTTCAAACTCATCATCTTCCTCTTCATCTGATTCACTCTCTTCCACATCCCTTCTTTTGTTTGTCTCCAAGGCAATGATTCTTTCTTCCAACTCTTTGATTTCTCTAGCATGTCTTTCTTTCATCCCCTTCATCTCTTTAGCCATATATTTTTTCTTTGGAGGCATCTTTGAATGCTAAAATATTCACTTCTTCCTTGCTCTTCAACACCTACAAAATGCAAACCAATCTAATCCCTAATGCAGAACCAAGTTGGAGAAGACTCAAAACTGATCAAACCTCAATCAAACATCAACCTTTGAAATCTCAATCAAGCACATTGAATCAACTAACACCATCAAGGCCATAGACTCCAAATCTCACAAAATAGGCTTATATTTTACATAAGGCCACCAAAAGACCAACTCAACATCAACTTAGCATCCTTTTTGACCCTAATACAATTCCAAAACCAATCACACAAGGTTTCTTTGCAAATATGTTGAGAAACACCAAACTCACCTATGGAAGGGCGACTAGAACTAGCCCTATTTTACAAAAACCATATCTCACAAACACCTCCCCTTCACAAAATCACACCAAATAGCCAATAACCATGTGTCATAACTTCAAATTTCACAATTTATTTCTATATTCAAGGCTTCTAGTGTTCCGCTGTAGCAAACCCTCCAAATCACACCCAAAACCCTAGGTTTTTTTGTATCTTAACAATTTTAGGCTTCAAAAACTAAACCAAAGTACCAAACACCTGTATCTAGGTCTGCACAGACCTCACACATCACTACAAATTAAATATCACCATTAGCTCTCAAAACCCAGCACAAAATCCTCCAATCTCGCATGGAAAAGATGCTTTATTTAATCACAAGAAATCAGTACAAACCACACATCTTGTTTCATTTTATTTCCAACACATCCTAACATCTACCCTAACATTAATAATGTCAATCCACTGAGTAAAAATTCAAAATAGTAGGTGGATTGACAGTTTGAATTCACATACAAAAGATATGGCCTAAAAACTATCTGAACAATATTTTTCATAATATTGCAGAGAAATCCCACAAAAATGAACTTGAGACTCTCAAATCAAGTTCCTTTTTTAGACCACACTCACATATTAAAAATAAAGAGAGATTTAGGGCCTTTATACACCTGCACGGGTTGAGCAGACCTAAGAAACTTCAAAGAAAACAAGAGAACAGAGGGAAAAATAAAAAAGAACATTTTTATTTCCTATGAATGCTTCAATACAATAACTTATTAACCTTCTTCAAGAGTTTTTGAGGCTTTACATAGCTTTTCCCATCCTTTTCTAACTAACCAACTACTTTACAATAGAATTTCAAACCACTATGATAGTTGGAGGCCTAATTACATCCTCTTACACAATTTATCACATTTACAAATGTATTGAAAATTTTGAACCTTATGACCCTACACAACACTTAATCATGCATCTTATGACACCATTGGATTAGGAATAGCTTTATTATCTCCATAGGAATCAAATATTTCATTTCCCTATACAAACTCAAAAATTTACCATGAAAGGTTACAAGAACACTTTAAGTGCAAGATTAGCATTTCACCCTAAATGACTCAAGATTCTTTCATTACATTATGATTGGTCCTTTTAGACCTTATTAAGCCTAAATAAGCACAAAACACTTCTATACCCACCTAGACACCCATCAAATACTTTTCATGACCTTCAAATATGGAAATTTTCAACTAGTTGATTAGGTGCTCCTACACCATACACCCCCCCTAATAAGAATTCATGCCACATGAATTGTGGATGATACCAACATGTCCAAGCTTGATTAAAAAACCATTGATTCACAAGCCATTTCCTTTGACCCATGTTGCTCTTTGCTCTATGTTTCATTGTCTTCATACTTTTCCTTGCATTTTTGACTATTGTTGCATATGGACATGCCTTTATTTCTTTATTGAGACCTATCAATGGTCTTTTCCCCGTGTCCTGATCAAAACTAGTCTACACCTTCTTTTCTACCAATTGCCCCAATATCTTGTGATATTTTTTGTTTAATTTACTTTCCTCACACACCCTTGTAAATGCTTTATCTATATATTTCATATGCATTACAGCCTTATCTCCAAATATAGGGCATACCATTGTTCCAACCAAAATGTTTGTACTCCAATCTAGTGTCAACTCTCTTTTTACCATTGTATTAGCCTTCACAACTGTTGTTCCTTTGTTCTCAGACTGAGGATAGTTTGCTACATTAGAAGTTCTAGTTTCTTTTACAACATCATAACTTTTGATTTTATTCATAACCCTTATAGGTTTGTTGCTCCCACAGATGATCAGTTTAGCTTTACCTTTGACATTCTCTATAAATTGTGGAGTCAAAAAAAAATTATGCCCATCTTTCATTATGGTATACTTATTTTCTCTTCCATGATACATGGCACACCTATCATACTACCAAGGTCTTCCTAGGAGTATGTGGCAACAATCCATTGGAAGAATGTCAGAAACAACACTATCTTTATAATCACCAATATAAAAAATCTACAATAGCCTTCTCATTCACCAATAAAGATTGACCATCACTTAGCCAAGATACCTTGTAAGGAAATTCATAAGGAAGCCTTTTCAATTTTAACTTGTTCACCATTTGACATGAAACCATATTTTTGGTTGAACCAGAATCAACCACAACTTTACATATCTTTTCCTTACTCTGGCAAGTGGTTTTGAAAAGACTCTTCCTATGCAGTGTCTCTACTTCCTTCAAAGTCTTCAAATGTTTCTTAGTCAACATCAAAGCTTCTCCAACTTCAGGGTCTACATGACGTCTTGATGAAATAATGCTCTCCTCTTCATCCTCTTGCACAAGTTGTACCCTTTTATCACCTTTACTTCCACTTGATGAAGCACCAATATTCTTAGGAAACTTACAGGATGGATGGAAAAATTCATTGCAAATGTAACATCCACCTAAAAATAGATTGGAACTCCTACCTGCTCCAAATTTGCCTCTTGTGACTCTCCATCCACCTCTGAAATCATATTGCTCTTGACCTTTCATGGCATCTTCTAAATTGTCATTATTTGGCTTTGAATTAGGCATAGATCATCTACCTCTTGATGCATTACCTCTGCCTCTAACTACTTTTTCTTGTGTTCTCCTGATTTTCAACTCCACCCTGATTGCCATTTGATAACATTCCTCTACATTCCTAGGGTTAGCAAAAACCAATTCATCTTGTATGTTTAACCTCAAACCACCCATATATATTGAAAAAATTTCATCTTCATTCTCATGATGACTAGACCTTAAACTTAAGTTATAAAATTCCTCAGTATAAGACTTAATGTCCATGTCCTTTTGTTTTAAGCTTTATAATATTTTAAACATTTGAACTTGATGATCTTTGGGAAATAATTTACCTTTGATTTTTTATATCATCTTGTCCCATGAGGTGATTTTAGACTTTCCTTGCTTCGTCCTCTCTGATTGAAAGTAGTCCCACCATACCAAAGAATGGCCTTGCAAATTTTTGTTTGGAATCTTTACCCTTTGCTCCTTTGGAACCTCATCACATTATAAATGGTTATCTAATGCAACAATCCAGTCACATAGTTCTTCATCAATTAAACTTAGACCATATTTAGGAACATCAATTTTTAACTTAGGCTTGTCATTCCTAACTGCCTTCACCAACATAGCAATTCTTTGATCCTCTCTATCAAGTTATTATTCCATGTCTTCAAGCTCATCATCTTCCTCTTCATTTGATTCACTCTCTTCCATATACCTTCTTTTGTTTGTTTCCAAGGATATGATTCTTTTTTCCAACTCTCTAATTTCTCTAGCATGTCTTTCTTTCATCTCCTTCATCTCTTTAGCCATATTTTTGTTCTTTGGAGGCATCTTTCAATGTTAAACTCTTCACTTCTTCCTTCCTCTTCACAACCTAAAAAATGTAAACCATTCTACTCCCTAATACTCTGATACCACTATGATGCAGAGCCAAGGTGAAAACTCAGAAAGAATGTTTTTATTTCCTGTGAATAATTCAATACAATAACTTCTTAACTTTCTTCAAGCATTCTTGAGGCCTTACATAGCTTTTCCCAGCCTTTTCTAACTAAACAACTACTTTACAATAGAATTTCAAACCACTATGACAGTTGGAGGCCTAATTACATCCTTTTACACAATTTATCACATTTACAAATGTATTGCAAAGTTTGCACCTTATGACCCTATACAACACTTAATCATGCATCTTATGACACCATTGGATTAGGAATAGCGTTATTATCTCCATAGGACTCAAATCTTGCATTTCTCTATAGAAACTCAAAAATTTACCATCAAAGGTTACAAGAACACTTTGAGTGCAAGATTAGCATTTCACTCTGAATGAATCAAGATGATTTCATTACATTGTTATTGGTGCTTTTAGACCTTATTCAACCTAAATAAGAACAAAACACTTATATACCCACCTAGACACCCATCAAAGAATTTTCATGACCTTCAAATATCTAAATTTTCAACTAGTTGATTTGGTGCTCTTGCACCATACACACCCCCTAATAGGAATTCATGCCACATGAATTGTGGATGATACCAACATTTCCAAGTTGGATTAAAAAACCATTGATTCACAAGCCATTTCCTTTTACCCATGATACTCTATGCTCTATTTTGCTATGTCTTCATACTTTTCCTTGCATTTTTTACTATTGTTGCATATGGACATGCCTTTATTTCTACATTGAGACATGTCAATGGTCTTTTCCCTATGTCCTGATCAAAACCAATTTGCACATTCTTTTATGCCAACTGCCCTACTATCTTGTGATTTTTTGGGTTTAATTTACTATCCTCACACACCCCTATACATGCTTTATCTGCACATTTCATAGGAATTATAGTCTTATCTCGAACGATAGGGTATACTATTGCTCCAACAAAAAATTTTGTATTCCAATCCACTCTCAACTCTCCTTTTACCACTGCATTAGCCTTCACAACTACTGTTCCTATGTTCTCATACCTCAGATAGTCTATAGCATCAGAAGTTCTAGTTTCTTTTAGAACATCAGAACTTTTGGTTTTCTTCATAACCCTTATAGGTTTGTTGCTCCCACACATGATTATTTTAGCTTCACCTTTCACATCCTCTATAAATTGTTGATTCAAAACAAATTTATGACCATCTTTCATTATGGTATACTTATTTTCTCTTCCATGATACATGGAACACCTATCATACTACCAAGGTCTTTGTAGGAGTATGTGGCAACAATCCATTGGAAGAATGTCACAAACAACACTGTCTTTATAATCACCAATCCAAAAATATATAATAGCCTTCTCATTCACCAATAAAGATTGACCATCACTTAGCCAAGATACCTTGTAAGTAAATTCATGAGGAATCCTTTTCAGGTTTAACTTGTTCACCATTTCACATGGAACCATATTTTCAGTTGAACCAGAATCAACCACAACCTTACATTCCTTTCCCTTAGTCTTTCAAGTGGTTTTGAAAAGACTCTTCCTATGCAATGGATCTACTTCCTTGGAAGTATTCAAAAGTTGCTTATGCAACAACAAACTTTCTACAACTTTAGGGTCTACATAATGGCTTGATGAACTAGTGGTCTTCTCTTTATCCTCTTGCACAAGTTGTACCCTTTTATCGCCTTTACTTCCACTTGATGAAGTACCAATCTTCTTAGGAAACTTATATGATGGAAGGAAAAATTTATTGCAAGTGAAACATCTACCTGAAAACACATTGGAACTCCTACCTCCTCCAAATATGCCTCTTGTCCCTCTGCATCCACCTCTAAAATCAAATTGCTCTTGACCTTTCATGGAATCTCCTAGATTGTCATTGTTTGGATTTTAATTAGGCAAAGATCATATACCTCTTCATTGATTACCTCCACCTCTAACTACTTTTTCTTGTCTTCTCCTCATTTTCTCTTCCACCCTGATTTCCATTTGATAACATTCCTCTACATTCCTAGGGTTAGCTAAAACCAATTCATCTTGTATGTTTAACTTCAAACCAGCCATATATCTTGCAACTTTTTCATCTTCATTCTCATTCTGACTCAACCTTAAACTTAATTTCTTAAATTCCTCAATATAAGATTTAATGTCCATATTCTTTTGTCTTAAGCTTTGTAATATTTTAAACATTTGAACTTCATGATCTTTTGGTAAGAATTTACCTTTGAGTTTTGATATCATCTTGTCCCATGAGGTGATTTTAGACTTTCCTTGCTTCCTCCTCTATGATTGAAAGTATTCCCACCATACCAAAGCATGGCCTTGCAAATTTATCTTTGCAATATTTACCCTCTGCTCCTTAGGAACCTCATCACATTCAAAATGGTTATCTAATGCAACAATACAATCAAGTAATTCTTCATCATTTCAACTTCCACCATATTTAGGAACATCAATTTTTACATTAGGTTTGTCAATCCTAACTACCTTCATCAACTTTGGAATTCTTTGATCCTTTGGATGAAGTTCTTCTTCTATGTATTCAAACTCATCATCTTCCCCTTCATCTGATTCAATCTCTTCCACATCCCTTCTTTTGTTTGTCTCCAAAGCTATGATTCTTTCTTCCAACTCTATGATTTCTCTAGCATGTTTATCTTTCATCTCCTTCATCTCTTTAGCCATATATTTGTTATGTGTAGGCATCTTTGAATGCTAAACTCTTCACTTCTTCCTTCCTTTTCACAACCTACAAAATGAAAACCAATCTACTCCATGATGCTATGATACCACTATGATGCAGAGCCAAGGTGGACAAGACTCAAAACTTATTAGACCTCAATAAAACATCAACATTTGAAATTTCAAGCGACCATATTGAATCTAATAACACCATCAAGGCCATAGACTCCAAATCTCACCAAATAGGATTATATTTTAGAGAAGGCCACCAAAATACCAAATCAACATCAACTAAGCATTCTCTTAGACCCTAATACAATTCCAAAACCAATCACACAATGTTTCTTCACAACAATGTTGAGAAACATGAAACCTACCTATGGAAGGGCTACTAGAATTAGCCCTATTTTAAATACAAACTATCTCACAAAAACCAACCCTTCAAAAAATCACACCAATTAGTCGAAAACCATGTGTCATAACTTCAAATTTCAGAATTTATTTCTATATTCAAGGCCTCTAGGGTGTTGCTCCTGCAAACCCTCCAAATCACACCCAAAATCCTAGGGTTTTATGTATCTTAACAATTTTAGGCTTCAAAAACTAAACCAAAGTACCAAACACCTGTATCTACATCTACACAGACCTACCACATCATTACAAACTTGATTGTACCATTAGCTCCCAAAATCCAAAAAAAAATCCTCCAATCTCACATGGAGAAGATGTTCTATTTAATCACAGGAAATCAATAAAGACCAAACACCTTGTTTCCTTTTATTTCCAACACATCCTAACATGTACCCTGACATTAATAATTTCAATACACCGAGTAACAAGTTAGAACAATAAGTGGATTGACATTTTGAATTCACATACACAAGACCAGGCCTACAAACTATATGAACAGGATGTTTCAGAAGATTATAGAGAACTCCCACAAAATTACACTTAAAACTCTCAAATCAAGTTCCTTTGTTAGACCACACTCACATCTTCAAAATACAAAGAGATTTAGGACCTTTACACACTTGTACGAGTTGAGTAGACCCAAGAAAATTCAGAGAAAACAAGAAAACAAAGTGAAAATCGAGAAAGAATGATTTTATTTCTAGTGAATGCTTTAATACAATAACTTCTTTACCTTCTTCGAGCCTTCTTGAGGCATTACATAGCCTTGCCAATCCTTTTCTAACTAACCAACAACTTTACAATATAATTTCAAACCACTATGATAGTTGGAGGCCTAATTACATCCTTTTACACAATTTATCACATTTACAAATGTATTGCAAAGTTTTCAACTTATGACCCTATACAACACTTAATCATGCATCTTATGACACCAATGTATTAGGAATAACCTTATTATCTCCACAAGACTCAAATCATGCATTTCCCTATACAAACTCAAAAACTTACCATCAAAGGTTACAAGAACACTTTGAGTAGAAGATTAGCATTTCACCCTAAATGACTCAAGATGCTTTGATTACATTATGATTGGTCCTTTTAGACCTTATTAAGCCTAAATAAGCACAAAACACTTCTATACCCACCTAGACACCCATAAAAGACTTTTCATGACCTTCAAATATGGAAATTTTCAACTAGGTGATCAAGTGCTCCTACACTATACATCCCCCCTAAGAAGAATTCATGCCACATGAATTGTGGATGATACGAACATGTCCAAGCTGGATTAAAACACAATTGATTCAAAGTCCATTTCATTTGATGCATGTTACTTTGTGCTCGATGTTTCCTTGTCTTCATACTCTGCCTTGCATTTTTTACTATGGTTGTGTATGCACATGCCTTTCTTTCAACATTCAGACCTATCAATGGTTTTTTCCCTGCGTCCTGATCAAAACCATTTTGTACCTTCTTTGCTACAAACCACCCCATTTTCTTGTGACTTTTTGGGTTCAATTTATTGTCCTCACACACCCCTATACATGCTTTATCTAGAGATTTCATAGGCATTACAGCCTTACCCCCAACTATAGGGCATACCATTGCTCCAACCAAAAAGTTTGTATTCCAATCAATCCACTATCAACTCACTTTTTTCCACTGTATCAACCTTGACAACTATTGTTCATGTGTTCTCATACCTAGGACAATCTGTTACATTGGAATTTCTAGTTTCTTTTACAACATGAGAACTTTTGATTTCCTTCATAACCCTTATAGGTTCCTTCATCCCACACATGATCACTTTAGCTTTACCTTTCACATTCTCTATAAGTGGAATCAAAACTAACTGATGACCATCTTTCATTATGGTATACTTATTTGTTCTTCCATCATACATAGCACAACTATCATATTTCCAAGGTGTTCCTAGCAATATGTGGCAATAGTCCATTGGAAGAATGTCACAAACAACATGGTATTTATAATCATCAATCTAAAAATATAAAATAACCTTCTCATTCACCAATAAATATTGACCATAACTTAGCCAAGATACCTTGTAAGTAAATTCATGAGGAATCCTTTTCAAGTTTAACTTGTTCACCATTTCACATGAAACCATATTTTTAGTTGAACCGGAATTAATCACAACTTTACATACCTTTCCCTTACTCTTGGAAGTGGTTTTGAAAAACCTCTTCCTATGAAATGGCTCTACCTCCTTGGAAGTCTTCAAAATTTGCTTATGCAACATCAAAACTTCTCCAACTTCAAGGTCTACAGGATCATTTGATGAACCAGTGCTCTCATCATCATCCTCTTGCACAAGTTGTACCCTTTTATCACCTTTACTTCCACTTGATGAAGCACCAATATTCTTAAGACACTTATAGGATGGATGGAAAAATTCATTGCAAATGTAACATCTACCTAAAAACACATTGGAACTCCTACCTCCTCCAAATCTGCCTCTTTTGCCTCTCCATCCACCTCTGAAACAAAATTGCTCCTAACCTTTCATCGCATCTTTTAGATTGTCATTGTTTCGATTTGAATCAGGCATAGATCCTCTACCTCTTGATTCATTACCTCTTCCTCTAACTACTTTGTCTTGTCTTCTCCTCATTTTCTCCTCCACCTTGATTGTTTTTTGATAACATTCCTCTATATTCCTAGGGTTAGCCAAAACCAATTCATCTTGTATGTTTAACCTCAAACCACCCATATATCTTGCAAATTTTTCATCTTCATTCTCATTATGACCAAACCTTAAACTTCATTTATAAAATTCCTTAGGAAAAGTCTTAATGTCCATCTCCTTTTTTCTTAAGCTTTGAATTTTCTAAACATTTGAACTTGATGATGTTTGGGTAAGAATTTACCTTTGATTTTCTATATCATCTTGTCCCATGAGGTGATTTTAGACTTTCCTTGCTTCCTCCTATCTGATTGAAACTAGTCCCACCATACCAAAGCATGGCCTTGCAACTTTTTCTTTGTAATCTTTACCCTATGCTCCTCAAGAACATCATCACATTTAAAATGGTTATCTAATGCAGCAATCTAGGCAAGTAATTCTTCATCATTTAAACTTCCACCATATTTAGGAACATCACTTTTTACCTTAGGATTTTCATTCCTAACTACCTTCACCAAGTTTTCAATTCTTTGATCCTCTCAATCAAGTTCTTCTTGCATGTCTTCAAACTCATCATCTTCCTTTTCATCTAATTCACTCTCTTCCACATCCCTTCTTTTTTTTGTCTCCAAGGCTATGA